>BPLR01016780.1:0-50583 GCA_021605095.1 Caerostris extrusa
ATGTGCATATGCTTTTAATCGTTATTGAAACAAGTAATATAAAAAATTTTTTATTCATTATATTGCAGAAAAGTCCTTTACAAATAAAGTTGAAATTTTCTCTTACATATATTGGTAGATACATACCATTTAAATCTAAAAAAACCAAAAAGTTAATTAATTAACCTTAATTAATTAAAATTTGAAAAAACTGTAATAACATCAAGTAAGTCATCCGCTACAAGTTCAAAAAAATGGATTTGAACTTGAGTGGATGAATAAAAAGTATTTTATGAACGATTGAAAATTTGAACAAGATATATATATATAGGAGAGTGTGAAGTAATAGTAGGAATTGAAAAGTTGTTTTGAGGTCAAAACCATAGAGTAGTGATATAATAGTGCTTCTTTAATCATTTTGTATGAAATATAGTAAGACATTATAAAAGTTTATGTAAATGAATATTTTATTTTTAATTGTTTTTTTTTTTGGGGCGCGGGATAGTAATACGCAAGAAAATTTTTTAATTGAATACAAATGCCAACTATTAAATTAAATTATTAATTGTTGCCAGTTTTGAGCAAACATAATCCTCATGTGATCATACACATCACATGACTTTTACTTTGTAGTTTAGCATATGCAATGATAGCTTGGCGACTTTTGATAATCTTTGTTATTGGCTATTGCTACTCTGTGCTGTTGGAGCGAAGGGAGAAAAAGTCTATTATTATACAACGATTTTTAAAAGAAATAGTTCATCTTTTAGTTGTGAATAAATGTAAATTTAATTTTTCTAAATAGCTGGCATTTATATTTTGTAAATAATTTTTCTTGTAATATATTTCCTCCCTAAATGGTCCAAAAAAATATTCATTTATTTGAACTTTTGTAATGTTTTATTATAGTTCATACAAAATTATTAAAGTTATAAACAAAATAACATTTGTTGTATAGATTTATCTTTAGTAAGCATGTAGTTAAGTAAATGTATGACTTCAGGCATTTTCATGATAACTGAATAGGTTTGTAACATGCTTATGTTTTCTAAATAAACTGCGCACTGTGAAAAGGAGCCAAGGGGCGATAAAGCGCCAACTCTAGTACGAAAGGACTGGAAATGTTTCAATTAACTTTCTGTTCCTTTAGAAAAGCGGGACGCGCTCTGTTTTAATATTTTAAGGTAAAAATCAATTGAATCCAGATATATCCCAAGTAAGTCCTCTAATAAGCACAGAGGAAAGCAAAAATAAGATTGAACAATCCATTCCGACATCGAACACAGCAGGAAATTATTTCCATGACATAGTGGTGTTTTCATGATGATGTAAATATTGACGTCCATTTTCTGTCAGTTTCTATTTTATTTTTTTTTCTTTATGGGAATTAAAACGATATCCTTTTAACCCTTACTACATGCAAAGAAATTTTTCGTATTTTTCAATTTCTACTGTAAGTTCACAATCTCCCTGTATATATCTTGTTCACATTTTCAATCGTTCATAAAATACTTTTATTCATCCACTCAACTTCAAATACATTTTTTTTTGAACTTGTAGTGGAGGACACTGGATGTTAAATACAGTTTTTTCAAATATTAATTCAGTCATTAAATCTAAAAAAAAAACTAAAATTAAGTTGCATGTATCTAATAATAGATGGCGCCAGATGCAAGAGGAAAATTTCAACTTTATTTGTAAAGGACTTTTCTGCAATATAGTGAAAAAAGTAGGAACTGACTTTACTTTTTTTTTTATTTTTTATATTAAATTATTTTATTAGAACAGCTGTAAAACAAGTGTGTTTTGAAATGTTATGTTCGGATCAGTGTTGCCAGATGACTGATACGGTTTTACCACCGACTGTGTGGAACGGTAAAAATGTTTAAAGGCGGAAATGGATGAACCGATTACTTGTTAGGGATGCTAGTCAGTCATACGCAAAGCTGAGCAATTTTAAAAGTAAAATAATAATAAGTTACTATGGAAATTTTCTCATCTAATTTTTCTTCACACTAATTCTAAAACACGAGTGTTTTCTTTTCCTGCTCTCAAATATATCGTCCTATTTCTGTGAGTTCTGAAACCTTAAGATTTATTCGACGGAAAACAACTGTTTGGCTCAACACTAGTCACATCTTTTGGAAGACAAACTTACTAGCTGAATAAGGGTGACAGGCATGAAATACTGGGAAAAATACTTGTGCCCAGTGAAAAAGTTTTAAGGGAAGAAAGTGAACTTTAACTTTCTCGTAATGAGAGGGACTAAAAATTATTGTAACTATCACTCATTTCTAAATATTAAATTCACTAATTGTGACGACTTTATTTTGTAACATATCCAGGATTAAACTCATTCTAGAAAAATAGAGACACCATAGAATTTAATTTTTGATTGAAAGACACATAAAAATTTGATTTTTAAAAAATTTAAATATGAAAATTGCCTACTTGTTTCGAAACTGCTGAATCATTGCAAACATAGGGCTCTGCATAATCAATCTTTCCTGCAACATGCATTTAGATCAATTAATATAATTATAGTAATAAAAAACGCACTTGAAAATGAGTTTAAATTTTACATTTTTAAATTATTAATTTCGTTGAATGCAAATAAAATAGAAATATTTTAGCTCTTATCTTTTTATTATTAAATCAGAAACGAAATGCGACAAAATTAAATTAAATACATAATTAAATTCATTATCTTATATAACTATTGCTATATATATTTATTTTATAGAAGAAACTGTTTAAAAATAATTGCAGTAGAGTTAGCAATTTTTAATCAGGAATGCACGTGAGAATTATCTAATATTCATAGCCGAAACATCTCTTTGTTTTATTGAGTTATCATTTATTTAAATTTCAGTGGCATCGATCGATTAAGATTTTTTTTTTTAAATCTGAAAATTTACTTCTTGGCGATTTAATAAACTCATTAAAAATTAATAAAAAGTATAGTGCTACATCTATTCCCATAGAAAAATGCTACAACATCCAGACTCTGTATTTCTTGTACAATCGCCGAGATAGAACTAAATTTACTATTTCTGACTAAGTTTTTATATATGAGGATGATATTTTCAGTAATTAGTTGATTACATCAAATACAAAAAACTTCAAGAATCTTCGAAAACATCTTCCTATTTTATGTAAAACATTTGTTTACGACACACCAACAGTTTGCCAAACAAGATCGCCAAGTTGGCGATATTTTTGCTCGATTTAGAAAAGCATATTTAATATGCAGAAATTCTTTTAAAATAAATTCGAAATCATGAATACTCTATCACATAGATAATGATATTTCAAAGGTCATTTTGCAGTCTAACTACTGTCTGAAAAATAGTTTTTTTCCCGAATGCAGCTGCCAATACAGAGACAGTTATCTTTAAGGTCGGTGCAGCAGTTGCTTATGGCATACTCATTTAGCACTACCCAAGGGCACGTGTAGCTTACAGATATGCTGCGGATGCCAGTAACGCCACCCCCGCAAAGCTCTACGATCTTAATGGACCGAGACCTACGGTTTTAAAGGGGATTCCGAACCACTACAAACGTTCATGGCACCACTGGGACACAAACCCGAACTTGTGGCCCTGGCCACCAGAACGCTAACCACTCTGCCATCAGGCCCCAAGTTTCAAAATAGTCAATATTTACTTATTAACTTTGCTAATGTAACCACAGTTTTTAAATATCGTATGCAATGTATTAAAATATAAAAAGTCATACTAATATTGTATATTTTTTGCCTATTTTCATGAAATCCATAATTGAATATTTTAAGTTTGCAATAATTGAAAAATTTTATGAACTATATGAACGTTAATTTGGTAATCAAAATAATCTAAAATTCAAATTGAATTTTTCTTTTCTTTTTTTTGTAATTTTTTTCCGGCCAATTGGACCTGACGGCCAATGGCCTTTGGTACTACAGGCTTCATGTTCGAATCCTGGCGGTGGCATGGATGTTTGCGAGTGGTTCAGAATCCACTTTAAGCTGTAGGTCTCGGTCTGTTTAGCCCTCGTGTGCACAAGATGAGCGTAGAGCGACAAATGAAATCAAACCAAATCTTTGATCCGACATTAAAAACTTAAATTGTTATAACGTTATGAATACTGTTATGCTTCTGAGAAATCTTTCAAAAATTCTCCTTTTGATTTTTTTCTCCATGAATTTGTAAATTTTCTGAAGTTTTTGTCAAATATAATATCAATATTTAAGTTGTTGAGTGAAATGTAATTTTACTGAACAAAGTTAACTCGATTATTACTTGTTGTTACTCGATCATTATTCAGCGAACTCTAACAGATCGTACTAAATCGCGACTTTCCGAGACATTTATCGAAAGACTAACTCTTCCCGTAATACATAAAAAAGGACACGAATCCTGCGTATTTCTTGAACGATAGAAATACGCTATTCCTGACGTACCCTAGCGGAAACAACAGATAATTGTTTTCAATTTTGGAACGTCCCATTTCATGATCTTCCCCGAGAGTCAATGATCAAACGGTCGTTTGTGGAGCGATTCATCTTTCAGGATAGAAGTCGGTATCTTCGCGGGGTGGGGATCGGCAGAAGGGAGGAAATGTAGGTCAGACATGAGAACAACTTTTCGGAAGCACGAATTGACATTTAATTACCTCCGATCTAACATAAGTGCACTTTCACTTGTGCTTTTTTTTTCTTTTTTTTTCTAATTGACTTCTTTTCTGAACTGCGTGATTTTTTTTTTTTTTTTTCTTTTTTGAAGTGTTTATGATGGATAATTTTAGATAGATAATAAGGATGATTTTGGGAATGAAATTTTTATTAATATGAATGATTTCGAAATTGAAATTTGTTTTGGTGAATGATTTTGGAAATGAAATTTTTTATGAATAAATATGATTTTGGAAAAATAAAAGGAAGATATTTTTTTTTTCATTTTTAAAAATTTTTTTAAATGGAAAAGGCTGATTTTGCGAGTGAAATTTTTATGAATAAGGCTGATTTTATGAGTGAAATGTTTTATGAATAAATAATTTTGCGAGTGAAATGTTTTATGAATAAATATGATTTTGCAAATGAAATTTTTTAATGAACAAGAATGATTTTGCAAATGAAATTTTTTAATGAACAAGAATGATTTTGCTAGGTAAGAAGAGGTTTGAGCAGTCACAAGTTGTCTGAATGCAATTTTTTTAAAAAATTAATATAAAATGTCAGAAACCGAAAAATAGTTTAACAAAATATCCGGTTGGGATGAAAAATAAATAGAAAACTTTTTTATCATCCAGTTTAATAAAATGATTTGTATAATTCATAATTTAATACATATTTCTATCATTCATGAAATAAATATATATATTTGTAATGTAATAAGCAATGTTAATCTGATAGTTTTAAATTAGCTTAACTACGTGAAATTCCTACAATGAAGAGATAACGCACAACGAAACTTTTCACAGCTTGTGGCGTCGTTCTGTAGAAAGGTCAGTAATTCGATTTCAACGTGACTTATTCGAAGGGATTATTTAACTTTTATGTTAATCAAATTAAAAGATCCCGGTAAATTAAAAGTCTTAACTGGAAAATAAAATTAAAAACAAAAGAAACTCTATTCTATAGTTCGAATTAAGATAATTAAGTTTTATTCTTTCATCTTCCACTTAAGCCTACAGATTATGTTCCAAATTAAAATTAGCATGGAAGCTGCAGTTTGAAAAAATGACGATGCATGTGTTTAAGATGTTTTTTCTTCGATGGAAAAGATATAAGCAGTTGGATTTTACATCGCAAATGAAATGGAATTATTTTATATATTCTGTAAAAGAATTTTGGCACTAGGAATTTCGTATTAGCGAAATAGAAGACAGTATTGTTTTTCTTTGTTGTTGAACGTATGTATATACTTGTAATTCGAGTAAAATTGCAATATTTTGAACAATTTTTGTGAGATAAACCATTTTATGGATTAACTTTCTAAAGTAAAGTATTATATTTAAAAATATCACTACAATAATAGATCACTAATAATACTGTAATAATAGATCACTTTAATTATTACAAAAATGCATTTCTTTTTGAACAGTTTGTATAAAATTAATGCATTTTAAGTTAATTAATCTTCTCAGAGAGGAGCTTTTTTAAATATAGAAAAATTCTTTAATTTCGTTTTGTTGAAATCTCTTCCAATATTTATAGTCATAAAAGGAGTTCTTTTTCTTTACAAACTTATCATAAAATTATCATTTGAGATTTACATTTTCTACTGACTTATTATTTTTTTTTCTAATGCAGCTGGCAAACACCTAGACAGCTTGGTCTTGGGTGCCTTAAGGCAAGCGCTGCACAGACGTGACTCACTTTGCATTACCCAGAGGGCGCGTGTCACTTGAAGATAAGCCACGGACGCGTAGTAACAATGCCCCCGTAACGCTCTACGATCCAATTAGGACCGGCACCTACGGTTTAAAGTGGATTCCGAACCACTACAACGCCCATGGCACCGCCGGGACTCGAACCCGAAACCTGTGCGCCAGAGCGCTAGCCACTCGGCCATTCAGGCCCCGACTAGTGACTTTTATAATCTAACAAAAGCCTGGCATACGATGTATTCTTTATTTTTACAACTGAAAGTTCTAAAAATGACCACAACTTTTTTTCGGGTAGATGTAATTTTTATCTCTCTATTGTGAAAGAAAAACTTCCAACGACTCTTTTCTTCTCTAGTTCGCCAGCTCACCAAATGAGGTTGGAGGTCTCAATTTCAATTGATCTTAATATATATACCATAGATTTCCGAATATAAACCGATCCTTGTACAAGCTGCAAGAATTTCTTCTTCAAAAATTTACTCAAAATCCCGTATATAAGCCGAAGTGAAAAATAATCCTGTAAATGTTCAAACATATCGCCATGTAGGCGAAAATGTTGCCAAGTAGGTAAAAGGGGTGGTTTATTTTCCAATCAAATTGCCGTAAAGTAAAACACTAGACGCCGAAGACTATATTTATAACTCTGGTAACCCTATCTGAAGCTTGCTTATTCCTTTTCTATTCAGTTGTTGCCTTGATACCACGGATAGTGTACGAGACTAGTCATATTTTTTTTTTTTTTTTTTTTATCTGAAAGATAAGTTAGAGGAGAAATACTTATAGGTGATATCGTCTTCTGAAAACGTTTTGGTACTTTTCTGATAGTCTGATTTTGCCAGCATCCTATTCTTTGTTAGGGCATCGGCGTCAACGAACAGATAATATAAGCAGCTTCGAAGGGGGGGACCCTCATTTTCATAAAATAAGTAACTCATTTCATTCAAAAACTTTTTTTTTCCCATAAACTTACGTTTTTATTTCTTTCGTTTTGAATTCTTAACGGATAAGTACTTATGTTTTGTTTGCGAGATTAATGCATCCTTACAGAACTGACCCCACCCCTTCCCGTAATATTTAGATTTTAAAATAGTTCTGAAAGTACTCGGCTTAAGGTGAACACTGAAAGACTTACAATCATTGAGGTTAAGTTCATTTAAAAAAAAAAAATATCTTAATGCATATCATGCTAAAATTGGTTTGATAATCTGCGATTTATTCAGCAATCGAAAATAATTTTTGATGTATGGTGTAACATTCTTTAGTATTAAAATAGGTCATTAAAAATTTTAATTCAATTTAACAGATTGAAAGAAATAAGAGACATCTAATTAAAAATATTTTTAATGTATACATGGCATTCTTCAAAAATAGATATGATGTCGGTATTTGTTTAGTTTTATGTAAAGTGTAGTCTATCTTACCTGCTGGACAACTGTAGTGAGGTAATTTGGGTGGCTTGGTTGGCAGTGACATGCTCGTGATGCTCATCTTTAAAGAATCGCCCACCGCTTTGCTGCTCTCATAATCTGTGAATGGAAGAGAAGGATGAAATGTGATGACGAACAGAAAAACATTTTTAACACTCCCATGGTGCAGTCCATTTCCTTCTAACAGTGCAAGCTCAACCATTCCGTGAAAGAGTGTAGCACCGTGGCCAGCCCAAATGATCTTGCGGACCACTTTGGAAATGCATCCTAACCCGCGGGCCCCATATAAAATTATATATCCCCCTATTAGATTTAGACCCACTATAGGCATTTTTTTTGGAGTGAAAAATGGAAACATAACGAATTATTATGAGTGTTTTTACTATTATACTTAGTTGTAAACAAAGCGTCAGTTATGTTTGAACGTGTTTTGTGTTGGTCAATTTCATTTTCGAAAAACCGATTCGCAGGTGCAAGTTGAACCAAAAGCTCCAACAACTTTTTGTGGCAGACTTTTCGAATTGCAAATCTCTCTTTTGTGATGTAAATGTTATAAAAATCTATTTTTGATACTGATGTTTCAAATTACTCGATTTCAACATGAAAGGGAGATGGACAAATACAACGAAATTTTTGAAATATATTTAACTCTAAATTAGACAACTATTTTCGACAGTCATTTTTTGAATATAAGGATGCACACTTAATGTATTTTTTTTTTAATACAATGTTTTTCACTACTTTGGCCATTATAACATACACTGAAGTGACAAAAGTCATGGGATACCTCTTAATATCGTGTCGGCCCTCCTTTCGCCCGGCGAAGTGCAGCAACTCGACGTGGCATGGACTCAACAAGTCGTTGGAAGTCTTCTGCAGGAATATTGAGCCATGCTGTCTCGATAGACGTCCATAATTGTGAAAGCGTTGATGGTGCAGGATTTTTGGGCGCGAACAGACCTCTCGATGATGTCCCATAAATGCTCGATGGGATTCATGTCGGGCGATCTAGGTGGCCAGATCATTCGTTGGAATTGTCCAGAATGTTCTTCAAACCAATCGCGAACAGTTGTGGCCCGGTGACATGGCGCATTGTCATCCATAAAAATCCCATCGTTGTTTGGGTACATGAAGTCCATGAATGGCTGCAAGTGATCTCCAAGTAGCTGAACATAAGCATTTCCAGTCAATGTTCGGCACCAGAGGACCAAGTCCATGCCATGAAAACAGCCCACACCATTACGGAGCCACCACCAGCTTGAACAGTGCCTTGCTGACAGTTTGGGTCCATGGCTTCGTGGGGTCTGCGCCACACTCGAACCCTACCATCAGCTCTTACCAACTGAAATCGTGACTCATCGGACCAGGCCAAGGTTTTCCATTCATCTAGGGACCAACCGATATGCTCACGTGCCCACGAGAGTCGCTGCAAGCGATGTCGTTCTGTCAGTAAAGGCACTCGAGTCGGTCTTCTGCTGGAATAGCCCAAGAAAGCCAAATTTCTCCGCACAGTTCTAACAGACAAGTCCCTTGTACGTCCCCAATTGATTTCTGCGGTTATTTAACGCAGTGTTGCTTGTCTGTTGGAATTTACGACTCTTTGCAGACGTCGCCGGTCTCGGTCGTTAAGTGCAGGCGGTCGACCACTGCGCTGTCCATGGTGGGATGTTATGCCTGAAATTTCATACTCTCGGCACACTCTTGACACAGTGGATCTGGGAATGTTGAATTCCCTAACGATTTCCGAAATGGCATGACCCATGCGTCTAGCTCCAACTAACATTCATCGTTCAAAGTCTGTTAATTCCCGCCGTGCGGTCATCATCACGTCAAAACCTCTTCACAGGAATAACTTGAACAGAAATGAAAGCTCTGCGAAAGCACTGCGCATTTATACCTGTTCTACGCGATGCTACTGCCATCTGAAAATTTGCATATTGCTATCCCATGACTTTTGTCACTTCAGTGTAAATATATTTTGTAATAGTGTGATAAATCTCATGGGTCGCAAAAATCTTCAAGGCGGGAAGCGGGTTGGCCACTCCTGGTCTAGCATGTGCAGTCGGACAATCTTAAGATATTCCAAGTTTCTAATAAAAACTCAAATATGAATAGTTACTCAAAATCTTTCCAGAATATATTTTTCTCTTTTTGTCTAGTGAAAGTAGGGGTCTCAGTAAAATAGTATGGTTACTAACATGCAAAATTTTGAAAAATTCATTGAAAAATCTTTTTTTTTGATAAGTAACAAATTAATATAATTTTTTAATGAGTGTCAATGTCAAAAATTCTAAGCAATAAAAAAAATCATTGAATCTTTGGACAAGTTACTTATCAGAATGGAAGCTACATTAGCTTTCCTAGAACTCATGATTAAAATTTAACAATCACTACAATTTTCGGAAATGGACATCATTCCAAATTTTCATTCATCCAATGAAGTATTCCATTAAACAATAAACATGAAAGTTAGCGGGCAAAATGATTAGGAAGCAGATCCCTCTGCTGATCAAATAAAAATTCTTATTTAAATTTTAAAATTGTGTTAAAAAGAAACTTGATCAATAAACATGCAAAAACAAAAAATGTAGTAAACTACTTCAGTGTTTGTTGTGAAAGTTTATAAGAACAATTGGAAATATTTGCACCCAGTACTTGGAATATTTCGAATAATTGTGTGCAAATACTTGGTAAAAAATATTATATTTTTCGTCTATTAAAATAAAATATTAAAACTTAAAAATTATTTTTGTCAATCGATATCTCTGTTTTTGCATTTGTATTAAAATAATCCAGGAGTTAACTTGTTCCTGTAACATCATTCTAATTATTTTTTTGACATGAAATGGGTTTTGAAATCATGAATCAATGTAAAGAATTTACATTTCTGTAGCTCTGGATATAACTTTCGGAAGTGTCGTGACCATTCTACAAGAGAATTTTCAAACCATCGCAAAAACTTTTTATTATCAAACTTCTGTTCTGTTCTGTTCTATTCTATCACTCACAATTTACACCTTATGGCAATAACAACCCAATGAAAAATTACAAATATGTCATTTTCGTCTCAACGGTACCACTTATAATAAAAAAATCCATTTTGATGTTATTTTGTTGTTTCTTGGTGCAACTTCAATTTTTAAAAATACCTCTAGCATCTGCAGTATGCATACACAGTAAGAACATTATCTATTTACAATAAAAGCATATATTTTTCTGAAACTTAATAGTTTTTTTTTTTTTTTTTTTTAGCTATTGCGTTCACCATCTGTGTAAATATGGAAACTTGTCGGCTACAAATAATTCCTAATTTCATAAAAATCCGTGTTTTGATTACAGACTATGTAATTAAAATTCTCCAACAAATATTCAAAAATTTTAACTGTTGTTTACTTATCTTCAATAATCATTACCTTTGTTTTGAAAGATGGGCACTCAAGTTTGGAAATAGAATATTAGTTAAGATGTAATTATTTTTTGTATTTTAAGTGTCATTTGCAAGTTCGAATCATTTCTACAAATAAGATAGTTGTTCAATCTGTTCCAATAGATTGGGGGTCTGAGCCGAGGGGTTAGCGCTCTGGCTCTCGGTACCACAGGTATCGGGTTCGAATCCCGTCGGTGTCATGGATGTTTGTAGTGGTTCAGAATCTACTTTAAACCGTAGTTCCCGGTTTGACATGATCGTAGAGCAACGCGGAGGCATTGTTACTCCGCGTCCGTGGTTTATCTTCTTCAAGTTACACGCACCACCTGGGTAGTGCTACGTGAGTAAAGTCGGCTCAGCCTTTTGACATAAAAAGACCACGGTCTAATTGCTAAGCTGCATTAGAAGAAAAAAAAAAAAAAGATTATTGTGACCGATTTTCCTGTAAGCGTGAAAGATCAAATAATTTATTGTCTCCAGTTGTAGTAATAGTTGCAGTATCAGTAATAGTATCGATAGCAGCAGTGGTAGTATGAATAATAGCAGTAGTAGCACCAACTCGAATATTTCGCGAGTGTAGTATTCTAACAAGAGGAGGGCACAACTTAGGAAATTCTGTTCTTGACGAAACTTTGCATGTTAATAGTACACCTAAAGGATATCCTCCCTACAAATGCTAAAAGCATAATAACCAGCCATTGTTGAGAAAAAGCCTACAAAGTTTCAAGCGCAGCTTTTATACTAATAAATTATTACTTCTGGACAGCAAGGATGTAGCTAGAGTAGTAGCGCCTACCAACTAATCAGTCAGGGTTCGGTCCTACTTTCGAGTAATTTTTTTAATTTGACGAATTTTTAAATCAAATTAATAGTTTACAAATTTTTAAAATTAAATCATAAATAATTTCATTTTATTAATGAAGCAACTGTTTGAACTCAAACTTTAATGTTTATTATGCTTTAATTTTTAAGTAGCGAAATAATTTTAAATATATATTTATCATTATCAGTGGCGCAACAGGCCCATGGTGGGCCAAAGCCGTTTGCTTACTGGCAGAATTGATTTTTTTTTTTCATTTTACGGGGTAGGATTGGCAGCTCTACGACCCACACTCATATTAGATCGGGAGCTGCCATTTAAAAGGATTCCGAACCACTATAAATATCCATGGTACCGCCGAAACCCGAAACCAGTGTCACTGAGGCTCAGAGCGCCAGCTACTCGGTCATCAGGCCCCAAATAATGAAACTTTAACCCTTTGCACTCGAGGGCTCCGGAGCGGAGCCATTTGAAATTTGTCTTCAAGCTCGAGGGCTCCGCTGGAGACAATGCAAATAACAATACAAATAATGCGTATATCAAACTTACATGTGAATAGGATCTTTACACTGAAATCGCTTCGAGTTGCTGGTAATACGAATGAAAAAAAAAAAAAACTCCGAGTGCAAAGGGTTAATTACTATTATATAAGAATTTTTGATAGTATTCTGTTTAGCGTTCTACTATGTTTTTTGATAGCTTTGTTCTTATATTAAATTCTAAATTCTATGGGTGACCTATAGTCGGCATAGCCGATTATACTTTATTTTGGGTTTTCAGCAATACATCAAGCAAATGCAGAGTAGTCATTCTTCAAGGTCCTTCCAAAAAAGGCAGTAGCTTTCTTCCACCCATGAGAGATGGCTTATGGTATTTTTATGAGGAACAGGAGATTTTTGTGGGTAATTTTATTGGCGCACATAAGGATAAATAGATGGAGAATTGGACCTACCGTCCCCGTCCCTTCGATCGCGCGAGTGTTTCTTGAAGCAGACGACGACGGCGAACAGCAAGAGCAGGACGACCAGGGAGGTGACCAGGATGGACACCACCAGGGTGATGTTCTTGTAGAAGGGGAGATAGCTCTCTCGTTTCCCGAATGCTGGAGAAGAAGCGGGGTCTGTGAATGGAAATCAGACAGTCAATAGAACGAACGAGTTTGTGGTGGGTAGATCAACAGATTGCTTATGGTAAACAATATACAAAATTACTTTCCCTCTCTATTACATCGCTTTTTTTTTTATTCCGCCTGCATTGCGAGGTTACCAATTTTCCACTCGATAGTTTCTGAACAATAACTTTTATGAAAAAAAAAATATTATATTGGCACTTTGGCGAAGGAAAATAGTTTCTTGATTTTTAGTAAATGTTTGTTTGTCCTTAATTATGGAGACCTTGAATGGTTTGGATCATGGATTTGGTGACAAAGTATTATATTATTTGCTTCTTGCATGAAAAAATATTCAATTGCATTATGCAAGCATAGTTAATTAAATTAACTGAGTCAGGCAACACCTGGTTACATATGTTAATTATAAATTAATTACAGACTTCTTTAGAGAGATCCGGTTTGGCTTATTCCAAAATCTGTTAAACTCTTGAAGTGGACGAACTCGGTCACAAAACAAGAGGAGCATAAATGCAATTTCCTGTTCTGACGCTTTCAGTAGATCCAATAAATCTATAGATGAGAATGTCTCTGTTTGCCTACAGGTTTGGTTCGTCTATGGTCATTCTTTACACACATTAGGCTAATTAAACCGGGGCTTACTGTTTAATGTGATTTCCGAACCACTAACAACCATCTACCGTCAGGATTCGAACCTGAAGCCTTTGGTACCAGAGCGCTACCAGATTATACCATATACCTAACCAACTGGCCATCACGCCGCATTTCGTTACAGTTGTAAGATTTCAACTTCTGCTTTTTTTTTTTTTTTTTTTTTTTTTTTTGTCTCTGGTAGTGTTTTTTAAACCGTGGCTGCGCCAAATTCAGTGTTCACTCCCATTGCGAATGATTTAAGATCAAGTCACCAGTACTTGAAAACCACAATATATTTCAGTATAAATAAAGTATCCTTTTTATGCCTTTATATATTTGGGGGCCTTATGACCGAGTG
The DNA here is from genome assembly GCA_021605095.1 of Caerostris extrusa. Classification (NCBI taxonomy): domain Eukaryota; kingdom Metazoa; phylum Arthropoda; class Arachnida; order Araneae; family Araneidae; genus Caerostris; species Caerostris extrusa. Next base: position 14,143 of record BPLR01016780.1, read on the forward strand.
ACTAGAATTCTGGCGTTCGGTGCCACAGGTTTTGGGTTCGATTCCCGGCGGTACCCTGGATATTTGTAGGGTTCGGAGCCCCTTTAAACCGTAACTCCCGGTCTATGTCTGTAGAGAGTTGGGCATAGTCCTGACAACCCTACCTCTTAAAAAGAAAACATCTCCTGTCTAGAAATTTGCCAACAGGCAGACGGCCTTGGACCACCAAGGGACTGTTATGCCAATGATGATAACGATTCATATATTTGTTTGTGAAATATTTTAGTAAAAAAATTATCGCAGATTTCAGTATAAAATTACATGCATTAGTTTACAATGCATGTAATTGTAAACTTAATTTAATGGAATTTTTATGTTAATAAAATAGGTTAATGTACACTTTTAAAGATGTAAAAATGCTATTGATCACAAGGGAAATCTTAAAATACTCACCTTAACTTAAAAATTAAAATCCCCAAACTAATGCTTCGCAGCTTAATGAAGTAGTCTTAACCCGACAAAAATCTATTTGGATGCATGAAGGTTTTCGATTTGCATAAAATACCAGTAAACCACGACTTTGTTGATTTATTTAAAGTAATTGTCACGAAAGTCACCACCAGAATGTGTCCTCTTCAAATTCCTGGGGGCTTCTGCTCACCGAGTCAGTTGATTTGAAATTTACAGAATAATCGCCATTTGCCGATCCGTAACGAGTCCCTAGGGGTGAATCCATTGTTGTTTGTCGCAACAAAAGTAACGATAAAAAGGAGAGGTTTAAAATCCGAGGAAACAGATTTTCAGATAATAAAGAAAGCGTAATGTGAAGATTGTAAATGAGGTTGCGATCTTTTGTAGCGAAAATCATCATTAAAAGATTTTTTGAATACTTAACAACGCTTAACAACTTTTTAATGTCGATTTAGATTTTTTTTTTATCTCTACTGTCGATGATCCCAGCGGAATTTAAAAAATAATTAGCTTTTGCCCTATTTTATTTATTATCGTAAAATATATGTCAATACATTTATTCACTAGTATAATTTCTTATTATTAGTAGAATCCCATTGTCTTGAAAACAGCTTAAAATCTAGAACTTTTGTTGAATTAAAGATCCTCTTGATCTCCGAACTTTTTGATCGTGTACTCAGGGAAAAAAAAAAAAAAGATCAATAACTATACCTAATATAATGCGTGTGTGCGCAGGCGAAAATTATATTATTTATTTTAAATTAAAATACAAATTTACATTTTGAATTTTGAATGAAAATTTTACATTACATTAAAATAAGAGTGGAATAAATTCCAGTGTATAAACAGATAATTTTTTGAAACTTCTTCTAAATTAATGGATCGGCTTAAATACGGATCCGCTAATCTCGTCAAAAAAAAAAAACCAGGTATTTTACAGTGCGCGAGCTATAAATCGCTAAATATCATATAACACGTATTTATTTTTTCAAAGAAATATAAACTAAAATTAATGAAAAATTTATTCCATTTAAAAGGAATTATTTTGTTTATACTGCTAATTTGTTGGGTCGTCGCCAAAAAAAAATTTTTTTTTTTTTACACCCGGCACACAATAATATAATAGAGTGAATAAAATAGAATAATAATAGAAAATAAATAACAATACAATACAGTAAATAATTAGCACACATTAAGGTAATTTTCCCTTCCCGTTGTTATTTATATCTTTCAACTCATATTTTGGGTGGAATCTTTATGCAAAAGGAAAAGCCATTTCAGCTTATATACGGGGTTTGAACTTTGGATGTATTTTTGAAGAAAAACGCATTCTATACACGAACCAGCTTATATTTGGAAATAAAAAAAATAACAGTGTTACCTACTACTGGATGTTCGTCCTTGATGTCCTTCTTCCAGCTGATGTCTGAGATAGAGGCACTGATCTAGATTATAGGATGAAGTTGGAAGTGCTAAGAAATGAACATCAACATAATACTTGTGAAACCCATCATTATATTGATTCATTCTATAGTAGAATTAGTGATATTCTAACACGTATAGAATATCACAGGAATATCGCAAAAAGGATCAAATTTTTAACTTTTCCATAACCATTTTTATAAATGCGTTATTTTCAAACTTACAAAAGCAATTGATGAAGCAATACAGATTCTACTTGGATACCTCAAAAATATGTCAATGCTTTCATCAGTAAATTACCATAATTAATAGTAATAATCCGAAATATTTGCTTTTATTTCCTGATTTATTAAATAAAAGCGAACAAATCTTCCACCCCCTTAATTTTTAATATATTAAGACAGACTTTCCAATATACCATAAGCATTCTGTAGATAAGAGCATTTTAAATATTTGATGCTAAACATTATAGCAAATAATCAGTAAGAAACTTAAATATGTTTATTTATAAACATTAAGAAGATGCAAAAAAATTCAACATTTTGACATTTTTATTGGATTTGTTAAATAATAATAGAGCCATTTTATAAAGTGTTGCAAGTCCACTTAAAAATGCTAATTAATGGGGCTTTTAATATGATATAGATGATTTACTTTGATACATAAAATAATGCATGAGAGGCATAGAATATCTACATAAATTGTTTTAATTTGTGCCAAAATTTCTTTGTTTAGCTAATTCAAATAAACTTAAAACCGATAATAAATAAATGGACTTTTTACAATTTTTAAATACGACTCAATTAAATAAAGAACGACAGCTTTTAACGTGATTTAAAACCAATTAAATCGAAAATATAGCATAGAAAATGTCGTGGTAAATAAAAAGAAGCATCGTCTTACAGTGAAACAACTCAAAAACAGATATCAAACTGTTAATAAATTTAAGTATTAGTAAATGAAAAAAATGTCTAGGCATCGAAGCACCTGTTTCGAGTGTTCTGCCGGATGTCCTGCTCGATCTGGGTCCGTCCCCGACGGAGTTGAAAGCCTTGAGCACGACGTCGTAGTGGGTGGAAGGCCGGAGCCCCCTGATGTAAGTGGCCTGGTGTTCTGTCCTGGGGTTGCTCTCCACCTGCTGGAACACGTAGCTGTCTGGAGACTGGGACATCCTGTAGCCCACGTAGTAGCCCATGATGCGGCCGTGCTGAGATTCTAGGCTTGGAGGCTACATAAGTATTAAAAACTATTACATTTATTATAACGTTAGTTGTCTGTACACTGGTACATTTCCAGGCTAATTTACACACACACATACACTCAAGAGACAAAACATTATGACCACCCCTACATTTTATTAAATGAACTCGCCTATTATAACGTTGGAAGGCATCCGTGATAAGCCTTGAAGTGCTATTTAACTGGCGGCTACGGAGAGTCTAAAAAGATTACATTTATTATAACGTTAGTTGTCTGTGTGACTGGGAAAGGCTGCGGATCTAAGCGACTTTGATAGAGGGCAGATTGTATGGCTTGGCGGAACATAAGTATTAAAAACTGCACATTTATTATAACGTTGGGTTGTTGGAGACTGGGATCATCCAGTTGTTAGTACTTATGCAAAGTGGATGAACCAGCAGTAGGCGGACATAAGTATTAAAAACTATTACATTTATTCAAAGAAAAAGGTTGTCGGAGACTGGGTCATCCATGGTGAAGCAAAACCGGATGCGGCCGTGTGAGATTCTATGCTTGGCAGGCTACATAATGTATTAAAAACTATTACATTTATTATAACGTTAGTTGTCTGGTGGAGACTGGGGCATCCAGCAAACGTCCCACTCGTGTGCCTTTGCTGACCCGTCATCGCCAATTCGCCTGCTTTGGGCGGGAACATCGTGATTGGTCCATGGATTCAGTATAACGTTAGTTGCCTCTCAGATGAATCACGGTTTGTCATCCATGTACGCCGATGGCCGTGTCAGGATGCGGCCGTCTTCCAGGCGAACAGGCTACATCAATGTACAGTAGGTCAAAAGGCCGGTGGTGGCATTTATTATGGGGGACGTTCTCTTGGGCGTTTCTGGGACCCGTGGACATTGTGGTAGAGCAGACCATAAATGCAGGGTATCTGAACATCATTGCGGACCAGTATTAAAAACTATTACATTTATTTAACGTTGTTGAAATGGAATGACAACAGGACAACGTAGCCCCTTGATGCGGCAAGGCTAAAATTGTGTTGGAGGGTTCCAGGAACATGATGCTGAATTACATTTATTATAACGTTAGTTGTCTGGAACTCACCGGATATCCAATAGCCCCGATAGCCCATTTGATGTCCTGGAACGGCAGCTCAGAGTTCAAAGACCACCAATTGGCAATATCTCGGATTTGCGTTACAAAGTCATTCGTTGCATTTATTAAACATCTGGTACATCTGCTCATTTCACTGGACTTGTGCCATCCATGTATTACTATTTTGAAGCTTTTTGTGCATCAAATTTTTAACTCATTATTTAACAGCTTCATGTTAATTTTTGGCTATATTAGTGTATATAAACCAAAAATACATTTGTTAATTTAAATTTTGTGTATCAATATTTTTTGCCATAAAAAAAATTTTTAAAAAATAACTCGACTGTTTATCTCTATGTACCTTGGCATATTATAATCATGATAAACCAAAGAATAGCATTTATTAGTTAAAATTTGATTTAAATTTCTGTTTAAATTGCTGGCTGTGGCATAGATGTTTTGAGTAGAACGGAATCCATCACGTTAAACTGTAGGTCTCGGTCCAATTAGCTTAAAGTGTGGGGAAAAAACGACAGTAGAGCGACAAACTGAACCAAATCCCGTTTAAATTCCGTGTACTTTAACATGGTAAAGCGCATTGTTGATATTTTATTAATACACATAGTGTAAATTTATAAATATTTGTGGTACAAACGAAAAGTAGTTTTTTAGAGCAGTAAACAACTTTGTATATGTTAATGAATGCGACGAAAAAAAAAAAGAAATTCAACTTTGATAAAATTCAGAGGCTCTAGTTATAAGGGTTTGGCTTGTCGCTCTACGGTCATTTTCTGTACACTTTAGGCTAATTAGACCAGGACCTACAATTTAACATAAGTTTCGAACCACTAATAAACATCTATGCCACCCCAGGATTTGAACCTGAAGCCTGTGGTACCAACGCCCAGAGAACTAACCAATTGATCATCAGGCCAACTAGTTATAAGGGAGGCAAAGAATTGTTAACGGCACCAAAAATTATTACAGCACAAAATGCATGCTAATTTTTTAAACGTGTTTTAATGTTTTCAAACCAATGTTCCCAAATACGTAAGAAAATTATAGAAAACAATTATTTAATTATGTCTAATTTGCATATTTTAAATGAGAAAATGTCTTGAATTTTAATATTTTTTTTTTTTTTTGATAGTTTCAATAAAGTTTTAGAAATAATAATTGTATTTTTGCTCCCTGTTCAAGTGACATGCGAACACATGACTTATTTCAATAGTTAATATTCTTACATTTTAAATTTTCAATTCTTTCAAGACCAAGAGGTTATTATGTGTCTTTACATAATTCTTAATTATAGTATGTAAGTAATTTAGATATTTTTTCATCAACTTACTTTTTTTTGAACTTACTTTTGATCACTTTATTACAGGAATATCCTATTTGTAACCCCCATAACTAACCAAATATCCAAAATAATTCATTTGTCCAGAACGCAAGCGTGTTAAAGCGTGCATGAGTTTTTGATAAAATATATACTGTATAAAATGTCTGAATGGCAAGCAAATAATAATATCATGATTTTTCTTAAAATTTTATATAAAATCTGATAAAAATACAAGCATATATAACTCCTGAAATTAAAATCTACAATTTTTACAAATAATGCTGATATTTTTTGTTGAATGAATAATTAATATAATAATTTTAATATCTAAAAATAAATGTTGCTTTATAAATCATTTGAATCCTGAAAAAGTAAATAATTCATTTTAATTCTGGATTAGACAGCTTTCATTAATTTTTATAGCAATAATAATTTGAATTATTTTTAGATAATTTGTAAATCTGTTAAGGTAATATAAATATAGTATATATTTAAACAAGCATATTCTATGTAAGATTGAGATGTTTGTTTGCTGATATCAAATTATTTATTTGGAAAGTTACCTACCTTCCATGTCACTTTAATGGACTGCGCTCCTGTGGAATGCACCTGAACTTCTCTTGGAAAACCAGACGGTGCTAAAAGGAAAAATAAATTCTTTGCGATTGAATTATAAATTAAATTAAACGTACTGTAAATATATGCGCCACAAATATCGTTGTTATTTGTATGCTGGTGAAGAAAATAAAATCGAGCAAGTGAGTTGGGATCTTTCAAGAACAAATGAGGCTAATTGAAAAGAAATTTACACTACTGGCCATTAAAGTTGCTACACCAAGAAGGCGACAAGCTACCGACGTGAAATTTAAACGACAGGAAGAAGGTGCTGTGATATGCAAATGTGATTAGCTTTTCAGCGCATTCAGACAAAGCAGGCGCACCTACAATGTGTTTAAATGAGGAAATTGTTCAGCCGGTTTTTCATACACAAACTGCATTTGAACGTTGTTGCCTGGTGAAAAGTTGTTGTGACGCCTCGTGTAAGAAGCAGAAATGCGTACCAGAACGTTTATGACTTTGGTCGAATTGTAATGTACATAATAAATTACTGTGCATAAAGGTCGAAACGTAACGTACTGGGATTGAGGTTTATCGTATCGCAGTATTGCTGCTCGCGTCGGTCGAGATCCCACGACTGTTAGTAGAATATGGAATCGATGGGTTCAAGCCTTGGTCCACAATGGTGTTGTTGCGCCAATGATGATGATGAAGCATTTACATATATGTCAGTGTTCCTGAAGACATATGTTATGGACTCGAACGCATGGTATGAACTCGAACGCTGATGAACGTTGGGTATTGAAAAAGTCTCAATGTTGACCAGCCATTTAGAAAACACGTCATAATCTTGATTTTCATAACGCACTTTGATTTGAGTCAATTTTTTGTTGTTCTTTCTTATCCTATTTGGTAGACAGCAGCATCTAGACCAAGTCCAAGAACCCATGTGGACTCATGGAAGAAGGGAAAGGGCAGCTTCTGTTGTGATGGAGCACTCATAGGTAGAAGTCTGACTTGGCTCCGTGTAGCTGACTTTTTATGGGGTAGGGTTGTCAGCCCTACTCCCAACTATCATGTTAGACCGGGACCTACGGTTTAAAGTGGATTCGAACCACTACAAACACCCATGGTACCATCCGAACCCGAAACCTTGTGGCATCGAGCGCGAGAGAGCTAATTACTCGGCCATCAGGACCTTGAGTCAAATTTAAACTGTCGAAATAAATGCCACAGCCATCCGCTTTGAAGACATTCCGTTGTAAAAGTTTTGACACGATAAAAAGAGGCAACAGGACAGCGCTTACCTTCTTCTTCCGTTGTGACATTGATGACTGCACTCGGGCGACTCTGACCCAGAGCGTTTTCTGCAATGATTCTCACAAAGTACAGAGTGATCGGGGTCAGGGCTCGAAGGGTGGCGCTGTCGTCTGTCCCCGACACAATCAGTTGGGAAGTTTGTCCATTCCAGTGAGTGTCTAGAAAAAAAAAATTATGAGCATATTGAATAAGATCTTCAGGGCAGTTGATCCAACTGTAGAAAATATTCTTAACGTAATTCTCGGCTGCATCTGAAAACTCAATAATAATTTACAAATTAAACAACAATAAACTATATATTTGATCTATGGATTTTTAAACCAATGTATTCATCGTTGTATTGACACTCGAAAGTTTTATCTCATGAATATTTAATATTTATCATCATCATCAGTGGCGTAACAGCCCCGTAATGGGCCAAGGCCGTCTGCCAGCTAGCAGATTTCTAGACATGGTTTTTTTTTTTTTTTTCTTACGGGGACCAAAGTTTTAAGCACGTGTATTCCATACAAATCCATGGCACCGCCCGGACTCGAACCAGACACCTGTATCACCGAGCGCCAGAGCGCTAGTCACTCGCTCATCAGGCCCCATGGAGTAGCCTGATGGCCAACTGGCTAGCACGTTGGCCTTTAGTATCACAGACTTTCAGGTTCGAATCCTGGCAGTGGCACGGATGTTTGGGAGTTGTTCGGAATCCACGTTGTAGGTCCCGATATAATTAGCCCAAAATGTGCGCAAAATGACCGTAGAGCGACAAACCAAATCACACCAAACCAGACTCCATGGAATATTAATACAATAGATAAACAAAAACAATTCAAAAGTTTAAAATCTAGTAAACATTTTCTCCATTCAACTACAAGAATTTAATTGTATTTCATGCAAAAATAAATAATAATATTATTCCTTTTAAAAAATTTTAATTGTATCCATAAAGAAAAAAATAATAATCCACTCTCGACCACCATTTGAATGATCCTTGGTATTTTTATTTTCAAACTATTTGCCTTACAACATCTAATACAATTTCTTGTCATAGAGCAAAATGTCAAATAGCCATTGTCTTTTTAGTTTTACTTTAAGCAGCACGCTGGCATACTAAACAAAGGAAGTTGTTTTGAATCTAATCTAACTTAATCCAATTTAGTATCTTTCTTTAATTTAGATCCGAATTAATTGCTCTTTGAAGTCATTTCACGCATAGTTTTCCAAAACGAATTCTTCTGCGAATTAATTAGTTTGAAAAGAAGCAAGATTAAAAGCAGTGGAGAAAGATCAAGTTATTTTAATTTAAATTAAAAAAAGATTTATTTAATTTACTCTTACTGAGAAGGTGCTAAATAATTGGATCAACTGTTTAAAATGGCTCTGAAGAATATTTATCTGTTATCATACAATATAAGAACGGCGTACACTTTTGCACATTTTTTTTGAGGAATTTATGTAATGAAATTCATTTATAGAATTTATGAACAGAAGTTCAAGGAGATTCAAAAATGTTTCACAATGATGAATTTTTAACTGACACTATTGGAATATAACGATGGTAAATTATACTTAAAAATATATTATGTGTAATTAAATTGATATCAACATGTTTGTTTTTATAAATAAGAGTAAATATGTTCATAGGAAAATAATGCCATTTATACAAAAAATTTCATCAACATTTATGCTATCAAATATCTTTGTGCAATACTAATTCGCAGAAAATATCAAATGTTTGTTTGAATATTTGTTTAATAGATATGCTTGAAACGAAAGTTTTAAAACCAGTTGACTTATCAATGAAACTTATATCTACTACTACTATACCACATCACTGTGCCTAGAGCTGAGTTGCCCCTTTACAGTTTGATGATGTGGGTCAGAAGATGTCTGATTGGGCTTTGTGACGCTCAACGGTCATATGAGACCGAGAAATACGGCTTAAAGTGGATTCGGAACCACTTTAAGCCGTATTGTGGTTCCACTACAAACTTCCATGTAGCACTACAAGTAGTGCTTCCATGTAGTAAACACTCACTACAAGCCGCGACTACAAACTTCCATGGCACCGCTGGAATTCGAACAAGAAACCTGTGGTAACCGAGCGTCAGAGCGCTAGTCACTCGGCCATCAAGCCCCTAAGAAACCTATAACATGTTAAAAGTATAAAAAAATTAGTTAGATTTCAAATAATTTTTTTTTCTAAGTAACTCCCTGTATTACAGTCCATGTGGACCATGGCTGTCTGCTTATAGGCAGATTCCGAAACAGGAGATTTTTTTATGAGGTAGGGTTGTTAGCCCAACGCTCTACAGTCATATTAGACCAGGATCTACTGTGTAAAGTGAATTCCGAACCACTAACAAACATCTATGGGACCGTAGGGACTCGAATTCGATACCTGTGGCACCGAGCGCCAGAGCTAAATCAAAATCAAAATTTTTAAATGAATGAGAAATTAGCAAGCTATAAATTGGTTAATCATCATCATTATCATTGGGACAACAGCCCCATAGTCGACTAAGATCGTCTGTCCACTGGCAGATTCAAAAACAGGAGATGTCTTACTTTTTTAGGAGTACAGTTGTCAACCCTACATCTAATGCTCTACATTCATATTAGACAGGGACTTACGGTTTAAAGTGAATTCCGAATCACTGACAAACATTCAGGGCACTGCGAACACTGTGACACCGCGCGCCAGAGCGCTAGTCACTCGGCTATCAAGCTCCAAATTGGTTAATATGAACAATTAAAAATTTATTCCTTCACATACTACAGCTTGGATAGAACTAGTATTTATATTAATTTTGTATTGGGAAATAGAACTAACATTAAGCACATATGTATTTATAAGGGAATTTATAAATTAAAGCACACAGTTTGTCAATTAATATAATTTCAACTCTTTTAACATGTATTTGCTGTTAAAACCAAATGGCAGTTACCATCCAATTGGAACGATTTCTTGATTTTTGATTGATTTAGTCAAATTAATAAAAACACAATGAACTCAGTTAAAGATGAAAAAAAGGAATTTATACTTGTTATAATTTTTAAATATAATTGCATAAAATTTAAAGTCTAAAGTATTTAATGGTTTTGCAAATAGTGTGAAAACAAGCAAATTATTGAACTAAGAATTCACTACTTTGTTTTGCAATACTAATGCGTCTACTTAATTAAAAAAATTTTAATATTCTAATTAACTTTTTTTAATAACTAATTGTAATTTTTTTCATGATTCTTGATAGCGCAGGGAAAAAATACAAACGAATATTTTAATTTATCCCTTTATAGTACCAGTATAGTATCATTAGTATTCCAGTACAGTAATTTTCATAGTTAGATGATAAGATGTGTTAGTATTCTGGGGATATTTTTTTCGTGATAAAGAAACACAACTTGGTTTTATATTATTTAAATTTAAAAGAAATTGGGATCCAAATCATCATTCTTACAATATATGACTAAAACTGATTCTAGAATTCTAAACATATCATCACTTGTTTTCATTTTCACATTACAATTCATATATGAAAAAAAAAAAAAATGAAATAAAAATGAAAATTCTCCTAAAATTAATAGTTCATCTTTAATGACATTATTATTTTTCTTCCAGAATAGTAAAAATAATTTTTATTCCTTAAACCGGCAACAGGGCCTTAATATTTTAAAAAATAATCAAGCGATTATTAACATATAAGACCAAGCTTCGTGCGGTTGCAGAGAATAACACAGTTAATTTTAGTAAACCTTAATTGAGATGTGATGGCTGAATAGCTAGCGCTCTGGCGTTCGGTACCAGAGGCTTCGGATTCGAGTCCTGGCGGTAGCATGGATGCTTGTAGGGGTTCGAATCCACTTTAAACCGTAGGTCCCGGTCTCATGTGATCGTAGAGTCCAATCGGACTTCTTCTCACCCACGTCATTCCCAAATTGCATAGGGGCAATTCAGCTCTAGGCACAGTGGTGTGGTGTAGTAGAAAAGTTTAATTAAGAAAAAAAAATTACTGTGCATAATTAAATGATTGTGATTTTATATAATATAAATGAACTAAATAAAGAAATTATTCTTATCCAAGAATTACCCATAATTTTTTTTTTCTCACCTTCCATCTGCTAGCACAGATTTTGACAAATATAATTTTTTTTTTTATTCCTAAGAATGTAACAGTGTTAATATGACAAATGAGTCAACATTCTACCATGCTAACTGTTGGCACTCATCATTTTGTTAAGCCGGACGCCATCTGGTGGAAAAAAACTTCTTCTAACATTGAAAACTTAACTTCTAAGTGTTATAGCTTTGAAATTGCGATGGAACATATGACCATTCATACATCCATATAGTTATTCATGTGCGTAAATAAATCCATTTCGCTTTCCCTAAATTCCCGACCTACAATTAACAGAATCAGTTGCTTGCACTAACCCTATTAACCTTAAGTTCCGCATTCCAGTGTAACAGCCACTTCCAACTCCTATAATTTGTTTGTAAATTTAAGATCGCTGCGCTCACTCATTTTATTTTACTAAGATCTGCAAAACATTAACCAGAACCCTTACAGTCATTTTCTTACAATTTTATTCGTTCGGACTTCAGACGCTCCAAAACTTTCGTAGCTCGTGGACGTATACTTTTCTCACTATCTTTGCGCCAGAGAACAGGACCAAAATTTTCTTTAAAATGTTAACAAATTAAATAGATTAATAAATAGATTCATGTTCAAATTAATAGATACTTGTTCTTTTATTAATCGACAAAATGCATTTGCTTTTCACCTACAACTTGTAGCGGCTTCCGGGTTACTATATATAAAGCATGTGTCAGATATATATCTTCTGTTCCTCTCTATTTAATGTCTGTACATACGTACGTATGTATGTATGTATGTAAGTACGTCAATATGACCGTTCGTCTGTCCGTACGTATGTCAGTGCGTCGTTCGTATGTCGTATGTCCGTCTGTCCGTGCGTCCGTCCGTTCGTATGTACGTCTGTCAGTATGTCCGTACGTATGTATGTCCGTACAGAGAATAATTAAATATTCGTGGAAAATGTGATGATGCTTACCGGATAGAGTTTGATATTGTACGATGCTTCCAGTGATACGACTGTTTCCGTTGTGGATCACTTCCCAGAACAAGCTGATGGATCTGCTCGTCGTATTCACGACGGTCAGATTAGAAGGTGCGTCGGGAACACCTGCAATGAATGCTGTTTTATCATTCACTTATGATGATATAATAACAAAAAAGTAGATATTTTAGTTGGTGAATACAAGGTAAATAGAAAATTAATCATTGTTCAGAATAAATATGTTAGACCAGGGTGGCCAACCCAAATGATCTTGCTGCCCACTTCGTGAATGCATCCTGACTCCGCGGGCCGCATATCAAATTGCATATCCCCCTATTAGATTTAAACCCACTATAGACATTTTTATGTTCAACCTTTTATAATAGATTTTCCAAGATGCGCGCGCATCATGAGTTCGCAGAATATAATTTAATTATTCTTTGAACTCACAAATAAAACAGGCAATATCTTCGCAAGAATATTATTTTAAAATGAAAGTTAATTTTCTCTCACAATTTCGGCAGTTCATTTTTGAATAGAGGGATGCAGACATAATGTATTTTTTTAATGCATGGGTTTTCACTACTTTGGCCATTATAAAACAAATATATTTTGTAAAAGTGTGACAAATCTCACGGGCCGCGGGTTAGCCACCTCTGCATTAGACCAACCAGGACGAATGTACATAAATGAGTTAAGGAATCCTTAAGAGTAATTTCATTTAATAATCTACGAAGGATATTTCCTAAAAAGAATGGTGACGTACCAACCTTGAACCAGAAACTGGATGACCGATTCGTCCCTTCCTATGTCGTTCACTGCAGTGCAGGTGTATGTCCCGGTGTCGGCCCTCTCTGCGGCCAGTATGTGAAGCTCGGATGACATTTCATGCTCTTTGGTGATGTTTCGGATGATATATCTAGAAGAGATATGAGGAAATTTTGAATTGAGATACTTTCTTCAAAACAAATCTTTAAAGAAATAAAATGTTTAAGTCTGCTAATGAGATTATTATTGTATATATAAAATAGCGATCTTTAATAAAAAATAGTTTGCCGGTATTTGTTATCTTTGAAAACCTTTTCCAATGAAACACAGCATTAGATTTTATATTAATTATTAATGAAATACTTTAAAATTTAAAATCATGTTATTTAGCACAATGATGAAAATTTATAAAGCATTCTTATTAATAAAACAAAAATTTTTTTAACTCATTAGTTTAAAAAATATTACCAGTGACAATCTTATTCACTGAAATTCGATTGTTAATCTTTCATTACGCACACACTATACTTTCTTCTTAAATCCTAGAACACGTATTTGAGGTAAGCTTAAAAATGAAACCAGAAACTCCTTTGACTTCACTGTCCGTATGATTTGCTGCGAACAAACGTTCTCGTAAATGATTCTACAATGTATGGCTTGCGGAGTAGTATGGCGATTCTTGTTATAAAATATAATTAAATACAATTATTTTCTGTGAGCAGTATTAAATTCTCCAATTAATATATCACTCATAAAGACACAGAAAGTGTGATTTATGATTCTTCTTAGAATTTAAAACAAAACAGCAACTTATATTTTTGTCTTTAAATCATCGTCACTGATTATATTCAGTGTCATATTGATTATGTTGACTTATATTCAGTGAAAATATAAAGTATGCTCTCCGTTTTTTAAAGAGAATTGTGATAAAGATGTGTGAAGATGTGAGATGATGATGACTTCCCTTCAAGAACTGGAAGTTGCTGAGCTGAGCTTTTAAATTTAGAGAGACCAATTCGATATCCAACAAACAAGTCGAATGAAAATTCTTTCCTACTAGGCTGGCAGGACCCTGAAGGACGACTGACTAGCTCTCCGTGTCACAGGTTGCGTGTTCGAGTTCCGGCGGTGCCATGGATGTTTGTAGTGGTTCGAAATCCACGTTAAACCGTAGGTCCCGGTCTAATAGGGCTGTAGAGTGTTGGGCGTAGTGTTGACAACCCTATCCCGTAAAAATAGAAACATCTCCTGTCTAGAAATCTGCCAGCAGGCAGACGGCCTTGGCCCACCAACGGGCTATCGCGTCACTGATGATGAAATCTGCATTCAATATTCGTACCAGACATTTAATCCTTGGTGATTTCTAAGTACCATTTTTTTGCCTCTATTTCTCTAAAAGTGAGAAATCAAAATGCATGGCTGTCTTTTTCTGTTTCATTCTATATATATGTATATATATATATATATATATATATATACCAATCATTGCTTTGTACGCATGTATAGAACCAAGAAAAAGCAGTATTCAATTTCCAAGAGCGATATTCAACTCTTGAGAAGAGCAAGTTTGGCTCTTGAGATTCTCTTACCACGGAAGGCATGAGAGCGTTCAAAATTCGTACCAGACACATAGCATTCTTTTTTGCCTCTATTTTTCTAAAAATGAAACCATTTTACTTAAATTTAAGTTATGGCTGTCTATTTCTCTTTTGTATTTATCATAACTTTGTACATGAGGTTTAGAACCAATATATGCCCCGGTTAATATGACCGTAGATGACCGGGCATAAAACTGACAACCCTACCCCAGTAAAAAGACCCTACCCTCTCCTGTCTCGAAATCTGCTAGTAGGCAGAGGGCCTTGTCCCACCATGGACTGTAATTCCAGGGAGTTAGTTACTAGGCAGCAATAGGTATGATAAATATGTAGACAAATATAATATTTTTCAGGGATTAGTTGGTTATTGAGCTGATATCCAAAAATAGGAAGACCAATCCTATGTTCCACAAATAAGCCGATTTGTATTTGTTCGCATCTATACTGGCAAACAGTGTGACAAATATGCAGAGATGTGTAATATTTCTTCAGGACCTGGAACGACTTGTAGTTGCAGAGTTGAGTTACAGAACTCGGAAAGATAGCCCTATGTCCGATAATTAAATCGAATGGAATTTTTCCGCATCTAAACCTACAATTGGCCTGATAAATATGTAGACAAATATAATATTTCTTCAGGACTTGAAATGCCCGGATAGTTATTTAGCTGAGTTTCTAAAGAAAATCTTCAGTTCAAAAAGTTTAAAGAACTTGACTTCCGAAGAAAAGCTAGTCCTATATCCGACAAACAAGCTGATTTGTAATTGCACGCTTTCAGATCAACAATAGGTATGATAAATATCTTATAGAGATATAATATTTATTCAAATCCTGGAATTACCTGTCGTTGTAGAGTTCAGCTACCGAACTCAGAAAGATGAGTCCCAAGTCCGATAAATTAATCGAATGGAAATTTTCCGCATCTAAATCGACAATTGCTTTGATAAATATGTAGACAAATATAATATTTCTTCAGGACCTGAAATAGCCGGATAGTTATTGATAAGGGTTTCTAAAGATGTTTATTCCTACATCTGACAAACAAGCCGAAATGAAATTTTTCGCGAAGCCTGCAATTTGTGTGATAAATATGTAGATACATATAATATTTGATGATGGCATGATATGAAGTTTTCCAGGGACTGAGGGCGAGTATCTAGCGCTCTGCCTCTCGATACCACAGGTTTCAGGTTCAAATCCCGGTGGTGCCATGGATGTTTGTAGTGGTTCGGAATCCACTTTAAACCGTAGGTCCCGAGGATCTAGAGGATCGTAGAGCGCTGCGGATGTATTGTTACTCATATCCGTAGTATATATTCAAGCTACATGTGCCCCCTGGGTAATGCTAAATGAGTAACAGCGGTGCAGCCCACACGACATGCCTTCTTCAAGACTAGTTTGTATAGGGCTGCTCACAGGAAATGGTCAATACGACCCAGTACTGGACGAAATTTAAAAAAAAAAATGAAGTTTTTAACACCCAGGCCGGCAAATAGCTTGATAAATCTGTAGAAGAGAAATAATTTCTATCGGATTTAAAGAGAAGGAGAACTTCAGATACAACCTCTGGTATGATTATCCCAAATTTCAAAGACGTTTAATCGGACTTAATGTAGCAGGTAGCCCATGGTGCATCCTGAATATCAGATTGCTCAACGTGCTACATATTTGCCATTTCAGTAATGAATGATTTTAAATCAAGTGCGTGGTATTAGAAAACACCAAGTAAAATACATGATCCTAAAGAAGATAATACCTTTTGAAATATGTTTTATTTTAATAAAATTAATACTTGCTTTTCGTTCGACCTCGAGTATAGAAGGGTTTTATTCTTTTGCCACGTTATAGTGATGGGGGCGTGACCAGTTGCATCGCACTTCAGAGTGGCATTCGAGCCTTCTCTGGTCGACTGACTCTGGAAAGATTCTTTGAATCTTGGTGGCGCTGAAACAGAAACCAAAAGTTTTTTTTTTATATGGAAGCGTTTTTATTTATTGTCCGTCTAATAATATTTGTTAAAAGTCATAGTCTCTAAATAAAAAACGCACATACTCCAGTGGACCAACTCCTGTATTCAAAAACCAAACACATTTACAACACATTTCTTGCTCGTTTAAACCAGCTTATGCCCACACAGACGAGGAAGTTATAATTCCTCTGGCATAGGTTTCATTTCCATCTTTTTTATTACAATAAATTACGCTCGTGTAGACATTATATATGAGGCAACAATATTAAAGAAATATAAATTTTTATTTTATTTTTGTAACTAATATAATTCATAACAAAGTTTACTACTTTATTTTTAAAGTAAGATATTTGTTTAAATCAGTAAATTTTATTTCTAGCCAATGTGATTTATTTAAGGTAGGGGTGGCCAACCCGCCCGCGGCCTACCTTGAACATTTTTCCGGCCCGTGAGATTTATCAGACTGTTACAAAATATATTTTATAATGGCCAAAGTAGTGAAAACCAATGCATTAAAAGAATATCGTACGTGTCCATCCCTATATACAAAAATGAACTACCGAAATGATGAGAAAAAATTAACTTTGATTTAAAAATGCAATTAATGCAAAAGTATTTGTGAAAATGGGCTTTAAAAATAAGACTTAAATACCTAGTACTTGGAGAGATACTATCTTGCTGAGTGATGCTCCTATGCCGTTGTTGGCTTGGCACATGTAGGCGCCGGCGTCCTGCTCTTCGGCCTCCGATATCACCAGCGTCCCGTTGGTGTAGCGGTGGGCCCGAGGGCCAGAGTGGACGTACGCAAAGTCTCCAGCGGTGTTCTCTGAAATGCAATGATAACGTAACACATACTTTTAAATGCAAAATGTTTATTGAAATTGAACAAAAAAAAATGCTGGATAAACATTTGGAAAGATGGCGAGCAAATTACAGTTTTGCAATAAGTTTACGCCTTTTCAAGAATGGATAGAAATTTCGAATTATGTATTCATTAATAATAAACTGTAACCGTGCAAGAATGAATGAAGCAACGCAGCACAGCAACATTTATTCACATGGGCCCTGTGGCATTCAGGGAAAATTGTCAGTCGGCCTCGAGACTCTCACTTTTTATTCAGAAATTTCTAGACATTCCCGCAAAATTTCAGAATTATTTAGAAAGCATTGTATAGAACTAGAGCCTCCAAAAGTAAATAAAATAAAAATATCCCGTCCGTTATTTTAATTTACCAAATGAATAGCAAAGTCGAAAAACTAAAATTTGATTTTTTAAATATTCTTTTTTAGCGGACTTATTATTACTGCATATTGCAATACAATACGAAAAATATAACTTTAATAATTATAAATAATTCACTAAACAATAAAGAGACCTATCTTCCTCTCACTCATCCCTAAAACAAGTTGGGTTGCTAGTCCAGCCATGTGCGGGGAAAGTGTCAGTAGTTTGGTTACAATTAGCATATCAAACTCCATTTGATGAACAAAATGTGTTGCTCGAACGTTCTTTCTCGAGTTTTATTAAATTAAAAATATCATTTCTTTAATAATAAAAAAAATATTAACATTAATTTTGGAAGAAAGAAATAGGAAATTAATCTTAGTCTCTTTTCCCAGAAACTGAAGATTGAAACTTTTTCGTATTTATAGTTCGTGCTCTTTTAAAATTTTTGTAAGCTAATGATTACACATGCTACACATAAAGATTCAAAAAAACAAAATAAAAAAATTATTTACTTAGCTTCCTGTGTAATATCCATACATAATCTTTTTTAGTTCCCTTCTTTACATATCACAAATTAAGAAGAAAATAAAGATTAGAAATGCTGTCTAATAATTCATGAAGGGAATCTCTTTTTGAGCTAGACGATTTTCGGCACAAGGTATACCTTTAGATAACTGTTTTGTAATTAGAAAAATATTGGATGACAGTGATTAATCTTACAGTTGACAGAGATTAGTTGAAAAAACATTAGTTTTATTTTATATTTGTCGCTCTCCGCTGGTTCTTTTATTCTTGATTCAAAACATATATTTACCAGGAAATTTTGTAAAAGCAACTTTATAAAATTTGGGAAATTATTTCCATTTTCACAAAATTGATTAAAAGTCCGGAAATACAAACAATATATGAATTTTTATTAAGTGTACTTATTTTCTCTTTGTATATATATATATATATATTTGTAAGATAAAGACAAATATAAATCAATAAATAAATATATGTTGGATACTTTTTGATGGCTTTTCTCTACAGAAAACGGAAATTGTGGAAGAAAACAAAAATATATTATTACTAATAATAAATAAATTAAAAAATAAAATTTTTTCTACAGGTACGAGAAAATTTGTCATAAATTTGTAGAAGATTTGATTGTCGGTTGGTTTGTCGCTCTATGGTCATTTTCTGCAAACTGTAGGCTAATTAGATCGGAACCTACAGTTTAACGTGGATTCCGAATCACTCACAAACATCTATGTCACCACCAGGATTCTCCTGAAGCCCGTGGTACCAACGGTCAGAATGAAAGAAAATTGGCCATCAGGCAGCAATTGAAGAAAGATTTTCAACCTTAATAAAAATTAAAAATTTGGCTTTCAAGCTTTGCTATGATAACGCTGCAGCTTGAAGTTGACTTCGAATATAAAGACCAATATATTTTCACATCATATCCATGTGATTATAAATAAAATCGAACAATTGTTAAAAACATTTTAACTCGTTTGCTTTGTATAAAAATGAAAACGCAAGGAGGCAGCTGGAAATGATACTACATCGAAACATTTTCAAATAAATTCACAAATAGAAATTATAGTGTGTCGTTTCTATTTTTTGCATTTTGATCATTTAAAAAAATCGTTTGGTTTATTGTTTGCATTTTATTTATTTAATATCTAAAAATGGTTCATAGCTTTCAGGGAACAACGAACAGCATTCAAAAAAAGGATTATTTTTCATCATAATAGTGATAAATCGCTTCGCTGTCGCTAAGTTACTACATTTATCTCATTCAAAAGTGCAGTGTGTGATAAAATGTTTTAAAGAAAGAAGCATGATCGATGACAAGGTTAAAAAAGGTCGTCCGGTATAGTTAAATTAAACGTGATACGAGATTAATAGTTAGAATATTTATTAAAAAAAATATCCGTTTGAATTTTGTAAAAATTTCATCAGAATTCTCATAAAAGTTTTATTATCTTTAACTTTTAATTATCAAGTTAATTTATTAAGTTAATTTATCTTTAACTATTCGAAGAGTGCTCAGGTCATATGGGCTTTCTGTCTGAAGAAAATTTGTTTAAGTGGAAAAAAAAAAATTGAAAGTTTAAAGGCTTTCCTTCGCGAAATTAATGATAAATAACACCGAAAGATTTGGAATCGTTTCTTAATTACAGATAAAAGCTAATTTACACTTTTAATTGAGATGGGTTGCTCATTGTATGATGAAGAAAAAAATTAGGAACTCAATCCCAAGAACATAATGTAGCATTTTTCCCACGAGAAAAGATATAGCATTTCCGTTCCCAGAGAAATAGAATGTGAAGAGAATAGAACTCTTTAACAAGTGTTTAATAACAACCTATCACTCAAATCTGACAGCAAATAATAAGTGTCACGGATAATGATACATCATGATATTAGCGATTGTCTGTTCGATATTCATACGTCATAAGTTTCTGCATCGTAATAGACCAAGGCTGAGGAAGTGTCCACTTCAATGAGAAGCGAGGGAAATTGACACCCCTTCCCTCTTGACGGATTTTCTTCAAGGGAGGTTTTGGGAGAAGGAGGGGGTGGGGGTGAAGGTGGGGTGAGGGTTCTGCGTCGAGTCGATAAGAAGTGTTTTTTTCTTTGAAGTAATTGAACAGGCTGGAGATTCCGCCTGCCTGCAATGTCAGCCTCTTGTGGTTTCGTGTAATCACACCTTGTGATAATTAATGTCTGCCGCAGACCGGTTGCAGCATATATATATATATATATAATGCTTTGAAATAAAAATTAAAGTGTTCTCATGAACCTGAAACTCTCCCTCTTCTTGAAGGCGTTATAGGTCTAGTATAGGCCGTTACAATAGTTTGAACAGTAATGCATGGCGGTGAAGGTGATCTTATGCGGGGTTGCTGAGTTAGCATCAGGGCTACGTAATTTGATATTTATTGATGGCATAATGAATCACATTCTTTATTTATGTATTTAAAAAATTATTTAAAATTATCAGCCCCAAAAATAGAGCATTGGAAACAGCTCTTTTTTAAATCAAAATAAGAGTCCTATGCACACGGCTCTCAATGTTCTCGTCTGGCGTCTATATAAATGTCTATAATTACTGAAAATACCACCACAGTAACAAAATTTAAACCTAATCGAATGAGAAAATTAGAAGTTATAGTATAGAGATTTGAGAGAAAACGATACCCGAACTAAAATCTGGAATGATCAAAGAATGAAAGAACGTACGAAGCAGATATTAAAAAAAGCAGTAAAATCATTGCATAGAAGGTTTAAAAACTGTTATGGCATGCTACAGGATGTCCTATGAAGTACTAATTGAAAGAAATATTACAATATTTGCTAATAGGTACAGATTTTTTTAACTGTACGAAGACTTTTCGGTTATTGATTATTTAAAAAAGTTTGATTATGTTCTGAAAATATTTAACTTTTTGTAGTGAAAAACTTAGATATTTCAAACTGAGAATTTTTTAATTATAATTTTTATTAATAAGTAGGAGAATATTTTAGTGAATAGTGTACGAACTCTTTTGGCAGATATTTTATATACAATATATCACCGGGCCACAACTGTTCGCGATATCTTTTGGCAGCTATATATATAGCTGCCAAAAGAGTTCGTACACTATTCACTAAAATATTCTCCTACTTATTAATAAAAATTATAATTTAAAAATATATAAATTAAAAATTATATATATATATATATATATATCATCATCATCATCATCATTATCATCATTGGCGCAATAGCCCATTACGGGCCAAGGCCGTCTGCCTAGTAGCAGATTTGGTAAACGGGAGATGTATTTTCTATACACGGGGTAACACAATCATATTACTACCTACTGCTTAAACTGGGTTAAGAATCACTATAAAAATCCATGGCACGGTCGGGACTCGCAAAAATGAATATCATTATCTTAATATAGCATCAAATATATATTTAAAGAAAAACCTTAAAAAACGCATTTTTTTTTTTTTTTCAATTTTCTTGCGAGGAAATAATTTATTTAATACATATGCGCAGTAAAAAATAAGTCAAATATTTCAAAAATAACATGCAGATATTTTTTGTTTAAAGTACAAAGAATGTTGTTATTATTCCTTCTACAAACAGTAAATTTTAGCAATTTTTTTTTTTTTAATTTTCCAAGAACAAAGTAAAATTCCTTTTTTTTTAATACAGTACTCCGTTAATGATTTATTTTTTGAAATTTATGTGATATACGATACCAAAAATGAGAATTCACACCTATCCATGAATACGTCCATGTGTGTTGTAGCATTTCGTTCTCAGGAGAGAAGAATGTATATTCCTTAACGAGAACATAATAACAACCTATCACTCAAATTTGACAGCCGATAAGCAGTGTTGTGGATAGTTATATTACATGCAATTGGTGTTTTGCATTAAGGAGAACAACCTGTCATTCAACAGACACAATCTGTTAACAGATATTAAGTGCTATGGATAATGAGACCTCATGACATTAGCGATTGTCTGAGCCTTCACAGGTCCAAACAATTACAGATGGAATATGGACTACACCATGAGTTTTTGCCTCGTGATGGGTGATAGACCATGAGCTGAGAAAGTGTCTACTCCAATGAGAAGTGAGGGAAGCTGGCCCTCTCCACTATTTCTTAAAGGAAGATTTTTGGAAAAGAGGAAGAGAGTTACGCGACGAGTCGACAAGAAGTTTTGTATTTGTTTTACCCTCACAAGTGACAGACAGGTCGAAGTTTCCCCTGTTTTCAAAGTGAGACACTTGTAGTTTCATGTATCACGGTTAAGGTTGCCGCAGACCTGATGAAATAGATTCATCATAGACTCGAGAACTCTGAAAATATCCGAACTGCAATTGTGAATCAAATTTACATCTTTAATTTTAATCTTCTTGTAAATAATACACTGAAGTGACAAAAGTCATGGGATACCTCTTAATATTCCTTTCGCCCGGCGAAGTGCAGCAACTCGACGTGGCATGGACTCAACAAGTCGTTGGAAGTCTTCTGCAGGAATATTGAGCCATGCTGTCTCGATAGACGTCCATAATTGTGAAATCGTTGATGGTGCAGGATTTTGAGCCCGAACAGACCTCTCGATGATGTCCCATAAATGCTCGATGGGATTCATTTGGGCGATCTAGGTGAGGAAATCATTCGTTGGAATTGTCCAGAATGTTCTTCAAACCAATAACATGCAACAGTTTTGACATGGCGCATTGTCCTCCATAAAAAATCGTTGTTTGGGTACATGAAGTCCATGAATGGCTGCAAGTGATCTCCTTGACATTTCCAGTCGTTAATGATTTATTTTTTGAAATTTAAATGTTCGGTCCAGTCGCACCAGAGGACCAAGTCCATGCCATGAAAACAGCCCACACCATTACGGAGCCACCACCAGCTTGAACAGTGCCTTGCTGACAGTTTGTCCATGGCAACGTGGGGTCTGCGCCACACTCGAAACCATCAGCTCTTACCAACTGAAATCGTGACTCATCGGACCAGGCCACGGTTTTCCATTCATCTAGGGACCAACCGATATGCTCACGTGCCCACAATCTGAGTCGCTGCAAGCGATGCGTTCTGTCAGTAAAGGCACTCGAGTGTCTTTCTGCTGGAATAGCCCAAGAAAGCCAAATTCTCAGATGGAAGTTCTAACAGACAAGTCCCTTGTACGTCCCACATTGATTTCTGCGGTTATTTGACGCATGTTGCTTGTTAGAATTTACGACTCTTTGCAGACGTCGCCGGTCTCGGACGTTGAGTGCAGGCGGTCGACCATTGCGCTGTCCAAGTGGGATGTTATGCCTGAAATGTCATACTCTCGGCACACTCTTGACACAGTGGATCTGGGAATGTTGAATTCCCCTAACGATTTCCGAAATGGCATGACCCATGCGTCTAGCTCCAACTAACATTCCGGTTCAAAGTCTGTTAATTCCCGTCGACGGTCATCATCACGTCAAAATCTTCACATGAATAACTTGAACAGAAATGAAAGCTCTTGAAAGCACTGAGCATTTATCCGAACGCGATGTTACTGAATCAAATTTACATCTTTATTTTGATCTTTTGTCAAATAATAAATTGTATTAACCCAGATTTCTGTATACATGTATATATTGCTTGTAAATAAAAGTTAAAGTGTTCCCATGAACCTGAATGTGGCCTTCTTCTTGAAGCCGTTATAGGTCTAGTATAGGCCGAGACATTACAGTGTGTATGGTGTCCGATGTGATACATTTTTAGTGAATCAGATGGCTAGCGAATCTTCTATCAGAAGCTGTAATTCCTGACTGAGGGAGAAGGGAATCAAAAATGCTGAAATGAACGTATGGGAAGCAATGGTAACTGTGAAGAATATTTGATGATATTGAGGATTATATATATTTGATGACTGAATACCCCCTCCAAGTCCTGCTCGCTGCTTCATCGTGGCCCTAGGCGTGAAGACCATTCCATCATACTGAACAGGCGGTGGAGGCAAGCCCTTGGGTGTTCCAGTCTTCTAGAATGAAAGAAGCAGCTCTCTTCCTTCTGCATGAATTATGCTGTTTTTAGTTAATCATACAGCATCGTCTGTCGAGATGGATAAACACAGACGTGTTAGAGGTTTAGGCAGAGGGCCTCATTCGAAAAATATGTCAGCCTCCTTTTAAATAAAGAGTTCTTTTGTGTAGAGAAGTTTGTTTCAGAATACTGCCTTAATTATTGTGTTCCGGTCTTTAGGTTTTTGTGTAATTAAATAAAAGCGTTAAAAAAATCCTTACACATTTAATTAAAAAAACAAAAACATAATTATTTATGTATATATACAACATCTACTCAGAGCATATACATATATATACATATTTTTTCCCTAGCTGTCTAAGTGGCTATTGATGTTAACAGAATCAAGCAATCAAACTAATTAAATAATTTTTCCATTATTACAAAAATTAATCTTAAATAAGTCAATTTAATCTACATCTCAACTATTCAATTATAAATTATATTTCGAGGAATTGTATGTCTAAAAATTTTTTAGCCACATAAATTCTTGCAACCCTTACTCATCGTTGATTCACAAATTGGAAAAAATAATATAATACTATATAAAAATAGTATAAATTGTATAATATAATATAAATATATATAATAATAATAATAATAATATAATATTTATTAAAATAATATATCAAACTATGACGCTGATACTAATTTATAGCGATTTATTTCTAAGTAGAAGAAAACTTATTTCAATTACCACAAAAATATACAGTACTAATTGATGCAACAGCTTGCACGTTCAGAAAATAAAATTAAACTCCTTACAAATAACGTTCCTAGAAAATTGTTAACTTATTCTTTGAAGTGACCCAGTCAGATAGTCTTGCTTGCAGACTTGTCATATTCATAATTAGAAGAATATTAAAGACTTGTAGATAGTCATTTTAAGTCATGGAATAGTTATTTCAACTCAAAATCAATCTTTGTATTAAATTTCTAAATAATGAAAAACAAAAGTAGAAATCCAAAAAATTAATTACTTCCATGATACTGGAGAAAATTAACTATCTTGTACAGAATATAGATATTCGATTAAATCCACACCCTCACCTGAGTAGATGAGTTTCTTCCACAGAATGCTGGGTGCAGGAAATCCAACGGCTGCGCAGTCCAGCCGCACGGTGTCGCCCTCCGCCACAGTCGAGTTGGTGGGTTCGACGGTGAACTGCGGCGACACTGTTGGGAAAAAGAGGCACAAGAAACATTAAACTCTAAAATCCATTTACGAAATTCAGTTTAGTGTGTATCAACGCGATTCACTTATTAATTGAACCTGATTCAATATCATCCAGGGATAATTAACATGTATAAATATCATTGGTGCACCAATGTTATTCTGAAGATTAAATCTATAACTGTAACCATGCTTCCTTCTACCCACTGGCAAGAGTGCCCCAAGGCATTTATTAGAAATGGTCAGTTGGCCCACAGACTCTCTTCCCGCATCCTGCGCATAGCCGAATTTCAGGTTTTCGGATTTCGGTCCAGGTCTAATATGGTTATAAGAGCATAGAGCTCAGAACAGAGCAAATATATCATTAGTACAATTTTTTTTTTTTTTTTTTTTTTTTTGGTTGGTAGAGATATTCAAGCATTTGAATATTTTCTTATTATGCTAGGTTTAAAATTAAATGCAAGAGGCTCTTTTTTTTTTTTTACGAAACGGGCTCATTTTATCATACTTTTCGTTTCTTATACGTGAATTATTATTAATATATTATTATTATATTAATTATTAATTATTATTATATTATATTAATTATATTAATATATTATTATTAATATATACGTTAATTATTCGATTCTTATACGTATATAGCACATACTGCAAAAAGCTATAATAAAAAATTTTATTTATTTTATCTAACATCGTTTTTTTTATCACTTTTAATTATGATTAACTTAATTTTATTCACTAATAAACATATAAAAGCGTCTAAGTGAAGAAATTAAAATTCTAGCAAAAATAAAAATTTATGAACTCTAACCATTTTAAATTTAAGAAAAATTACGAATATGACTGAAATTTTTGTTTGATTTAAAAAAAAAAAAAAAAACTGACGCTTTTAGAAAAAAATCGTCTGTTTTTCTTATTGTAGTTCGCCCAAATATTTAAAAAAATATTCTATACATTTGAATAAATAAGAGCAGACGAATTTTAAATTTATAGTATTTAAAAAAAAAAATCTTATTTATTATTAATTCACAAATATTAAATTTAGTTAATTAAAAAGGTTTTCTTTGTTTTTATAAAAATATAAACAAATATAATCTTTTATAATTTAGAAATATCACTGGCATATTATTAAAAAATGATTCATTTAATATACCTGTTGTTATTTTCATTATTTTTATTTCTCGAATGGCAATATGCTAATTATTTTAAAAACATAAGAATTCTTATCAGAATATTTCTTATAATATTTTTATACTAATAAATAAAATTTGTATAATATTATTGTATTTTTAAGCTAATAATTATAATACTTATAATATTTTATTCTTAATATAATTTTATTCATTATTATAAGTATCTATTAATAAATATTACCTACATATTTAAAGAAGGATATTTTCAAAATGGCAACACGTATTTTTAGTAGATTCAGTTCCCATTCTTTTAATCTAGTAGAAGAGAAAGATAATTTCGTTTCTATAATTTTCATTTCATTTCGATTAGTAATTAGATTACTTTTTGTGGATCGTATTTATAAATATTTTGTGAATTAATTATTAAAGCTTGTAAGAAGAGAATATAATTTGCAAGAGAAAAAGATTTAAATGGCGGATTATAAGAATATAAAACTTTAACAACATTTTATATTGTCAAAACTGTGACGCCATATTGCCAAAGTGATAAATTCTAGGATTCAGCTTTTTTAAAAATTATTTCTCATCATATTTCGAAGTCTATGACCATAGTACTCGTTGAAAACAAAATTATGTGCTTTATAATACAACAATGCAAAAAAAAAATCCTCGATTATATTTACAATAATTCTAATGTTAACGAATGTTAGATTTTAAGCTAATAAATTAATGATAAATTGATGATTTCAAAGTAATGATTTTTGTGAATTATAAATAAATAAATTAATAATTCATAATATAATTATTATTATGAGTATCTATCAATGCTACCTACATATTTAATAAAGGATTTTTTTTCCCAAATGGACACACATATTTTTTTTTTTTTTTATAGAAATGATAATGATCGATAAATAATCAATTACGACTATATTTGCTTAAATAACTAAAAATTTTAATTACTAAATTTTACACAAATTGTCGTACATTTTTTTTAATTCCTTAATTTGCAATCAAATTTTATGAAGAAATGTTCGATGAAAAATAAAATATTTTTGTGAGATTTAAAACTGTGAGTTTATTTGGATTTAATGCTCTTCATAATAAATAATACTGTTTTTTAATAAAGAAAATTTTAAGTTTTTTTTTTTTATTCACATTGCATTAACTTTGCTATACTAGAAAAGCTATTAGGTTCGATTTCTTTAAATAATTATATAGTTAAAATTTGTTTTGAACTAAAATATTAATATTATTTTTGTAAATAAATATTTATTTTTAATTATATCTTTATTATCTTTAGTACTACCTATCAAGAACGATTGTAACAAGTATAGAAATTTACATTAATTAAATTATTTAAATTAATTTATATATATTATGTAATAGATATTATACATTATACAATCAATGATGTAAGAATTGAAGGATTACGCAATCAATTATGATTACACACTAAATTATTGATAAGATTGAAGGATTACACAATCAATGATGTATGGATTAAAGGATTGAGTCCTCACATTAGAACTCCTCTATCGTTGATTTAGGTTCAATTTAGTTTGGTTTGCCACTCTACGGTCATCTTGTGCACACTTTAGACAAAATAGACCAGTACCTACAGATTAACCTGGATTCCGAACCACTCACAAACATCCATGCCACCGCCAGGATTCGAACCTGAATCCTATCGTACCAGAGGCCAGAGCGCTAGCCATTAGGTCACCAGGCCACCATTGATTGAGAAGTTCAAATGTGAAGGCGAATAAACCTATCTATACTCATATACAATGTATTACGACCATTATCGCTCTCATTATGTGCACACATATGCATAATATTAACGTGAAAATGGTGTTAATCAACCGGTTTAGAGATAAAAGAAATTTTTTTTTTTAACGGGAATTGAAATTAATGAGATCAGCATAGTAGGTACACAAAATAAATGTTATTTCAAGAGGATAAAAATATAAACGATTGTATTTCAAAGATTAAGGTGAATTGCCATTAGATAAATCTTAGATAATTACGAACAGATGGCCCTTGAAATTATCAATAAAATACTTAAAGATAAAAATTCAAATGTATGCAGATGGCATCAAGAGTAACCAAGGCTATTCTGGTAGTGGTATCTTCGTTAGAGTCCTACTGCCACATTCAGATTTAAAAGTAGAGATTCTAATTTCTGCTCTGAGTTCAATTCCGAACTGATCATGGATAATTACTCACAACCCATCCTCAGTTTAACATCCAAGTAACTAGGCAAAAGTTGGAGATAGGACTGGTATTTCCATCTTGAAATTGCTCTTTAGACTTTCAGTTGTTATTCCGAGGGGTACATCCAATGGAATCCTTCACATGTCGGCATTACTGGCAACGAGATTGCGGATTCTCCAGAAAATGTTGTTTCTTGGGAGGCTACCCTGTCCGATATGCACAGCAGTTATAATGAGGTTGTTCTCCGAAGACAATTAAGGATCTTTGGAATGTCCCACCAGCACATGACTGGTACTTGAGAGTTCGCCCTAGTAGTGCTCTGCTTTTTGGGGCTATAGAAGTCAACACACTTTCTTATCACGTTTTGCCAGTGGACACTTGAGGAGTCTCAACCTATGAACAAGAGCAGAAGAATTTTGGGATCTGTACCAAGTGTAGAACTGTTCAAGCATCACTCGATCCTATTTTAAAATCTGTTGTTTTTTTCATTGAACGAGATTTTTTTCTGAACTTCTTCTATTCTTTGATGTTTTAGAGGCTTATGGACTTGGTCTAATAGCTAGACTACAGGAGGGATCAGAACAACAACAGATAATTATGAGCAAAATGATAAATAAATAAAATAATGAAACATTCAATATAGATTGTTTCATTATTTAAGAATAATGTTGTATTAACCTGTATTATAAGAATAATATATATATATATATATTTCTACTGCAGCTGGCAAACACTTAGACAGCTGTCTTGATGCCTTAAGGCAAACGCTGCACCGACGTTACTCATTTTGCATTACCCAGGGGACTCGTGTAACTTGAAGATAAGCCACGGACGCAGAGTAACAATGTCCCCCGCAACGCTCTACTATTCTATCAGACCGGGAAAAATTTAAAGTGGAATACGAACCGCTACAAACATCCGTGGAACCGCCGGGACTCGAACCCGAAACCTGTGGTACCGAGCACTAGAGCGCTATCCAATCGGCCATTCTGGCCTCAGAATAATATATAGAGAATAATATGTAAAATACTGTTGTATTATAAGAGTAATGTTGTATTGGTATAAAAACAATCTTGATTTTCACCTTTGACCGAAAGGTAAGGATCTTTAGAATCCATTGCAAGTTATTTATAGATTTAAGAATTGTTCTGATTTTATACACATAAATTACCATTCACAACGAGATGCGTCGTCATGTTGGCTGAAGACGCGAGGTTGGTGGCCAGGCAGGAGTAGAGTCCGCGATCAGTTGAAGTGACCCCCTTGAAGGTCACGATGGACGAATCCTCGGTCGTCTGAACCGCGACGTCTCCGTGGGCCGGGAAGGGAAGGCCGTTTTTCAGCCAACGGAAACGGAGCGGGGGATCGCCCCTGGACACTATGCACACCAGTTTGGTCCTGGAGCCTTCGTCGACTGTGCTGCTGTCTCGAAAGTAATGCTTGTCTATCACAGGTGGCACTGAAAGAAAATAATACATATATTTAATGCTGATTTTAGTAACATTAATATTCTTCTTCTGACAACAAAAAATTATATAAAAAGAACTGTATAGTTTGTGTTATCGTTTCTTATAAGTATCTTATAAGCAGTGGTGCAACAATAGAGTGGCAAAACAGGCAAATTACCATACGCACCGGCTCGACTAGAGAGGCTATGAGTACAGAATGGCCTGACGTTTATTATTACAATATAAAGTAAAATTTAATAAATTTAAGTTACTAAAGGGATAAATTAAAAAATAATGTGTATTAAGATTTGGAAAGTATTCAGCTGTATGAAAAATATATAGCATTCGGTAGTAATAGTAACAGTTACGCTTTAGTAATCCCGATGCTAGGAACTTGATGATTTGAGTTTTGTTGAAGCTCCGTGGCTGCGCAACAGCCGTTAGCTTCTATCTTGGATGATTGTCCACTGGAAAGATGAAAGAACATTGCTGGGGAAAGAAAGCGGTAAAGACTAAAAGGTATCTTGCCCAAATACTAAAAGAAAGTCTAATAGAGTGAGGTTTTTTTTAAATATTTTTTTAAATGAAAGTGATAAAAGTAATTAAAATACATGGGAGAGAATGCTAGGAACTTCCCCGATTTCTGGTTCATGAATAGGTGCTTACAAAATAAAAGTGGAAATTTCCGCTGTCACTAATATACCACTGGGACATTTTTAAATTCACTTATGGAATTCCCTTGATTCTTGAATAGGTACTTAAAAATTGAAAGTGGGAATTCTCGCTGGCAAGACAGATACGTCCAGAAAACGGGGAAGTCCCTTGTTTCGCAGATTCTCCTTGCATCATTATTATCTTACTTTTTGTTCCATGGGATTCGCGATCAGTCGTAACGTTAATTAGATGATTGAGGAATTTAGACAATAGCATGTCTGGTAATATCAAATATCTTAGAGGGAATGAAAAATGAAAAAGAAAAACGGAGTTTGAAAAAAAAAATTACCGAAAAGGCCAGCATTAAAAAATGTGCTATGGACCTCAGATGGTATAGTTATGCCACTGCCTTTACATGAGCTAAATGGTTAAAAGTAAGTTTAATATTTCTGCTAATAAAACTGCATTAAACACAGACTTGTTATTCTACAAGCACCAATGAAGTCATTGAAGGTTCGTAGAAAAATTTTAGAATGTTTTAAACTTTGATGAGACGGAAAATCTTATCCTTACAGTAAGGATCCACCATGCATTTCCACAAGAACTATATAGCGGAGGGGAAGAGTTCAAGGTTGATAGATCTTTCTTTCAAGCATGTATTGACACTTACGTTAGACTTTGCACGTTTTTTACATCAGTTTGACTTTGGAACCGAACATTAGAGAGGGGAAAAAAAGGGGGTATGCAGGTCAAGTGAAGAGTTCTAGGCAGTACAGAGGATACAAAGATCCTTTAACGAACTTGCTTTTAATATGATTTTGTAAATATTTACCGTATATTATGTTTTGTCCAAGTAGTTATTCTACCGCCGCTCCAGTTATTAACACTTAGAAACATTTCCGTATGGTGTTTTTGGCGATATGATATGCGCCGAATGCGTTATCACGCTTACATCCTCTCTCTCTAGATCATTTAACACTCACTATCAATGCTTAATTGAAATCTTCCCTCATTTGTGAAGATCATTCTATCCCAAATATTGTACTGTCTAGAACATTGTTAATGTCGTCCCATGCCATATTATTTTTAAATGAATAAAAAAAATTACGAAGGAAAATAGCTATATTTTATGATTAGTTGGTAAACTAATAACTAATTTAACTTCATTTGCCATTCACTTTATTTTAAAATATTATTCAGAGCATAGTAGCATAGCCAAATACTATAACTTTAACACAAAACTCAAAAGTTCGAGAGGCCTGATAGCGAATTGGCTGGCACCTTGGCCTTTAGTACCAAAGGCTTCAGGGTCGAATTCTGGCGGGGCATGGATAATTGTTAAAGTTTCCGAATCCACTTTAAACTGCAGGTCTCGGTCTAATTAGTCTAAAATGTGGGAAACATAACCGTAGAACGACAATAAAACTTCGACTGAACAAAATCGAATTTCGAAAACACATTTGGGATCCTAATTACAATTTGAACTCACACTAACATAACTCCAACGCTGAATGTTTACAGTCAATTAAAACATTTTCAATAACAACTGCTGTATCAGCAAGCCTGTTTGATCACACAGCAGTTTGACTTCCTCCTTCGGAATGTGACCGTAAACTAAAACTTCCTTGTTGACTTTTAGTATTCTCAAAATTTTTCAAGACACCCTAGTGGCCAAATCATAATTTAAAATTCATTTGATCAAATACAGGAATCGTACAGTGGCACATCGACATGACTTATATGACGATGCAAGAATGGATGGGTTTGATTTTCATCGGTATAGATTCACTACAGCTACTTCTTTGAAAAAACTTATATAATTCTTAATTTTTAGTTAGAAATCCTACTCAAACGTCCTTTATCAAAATAAATGTTAACTGTAATTTATATAGTTAGAATTGGAAGTATTCAAAACTTTTAATAAGTGTTATATAAAATATTAATGTTTGATGTATACGATGCAATATTTCCTTTAGTTGTCATGAAAATAAAATATATTACTGTGATATTTTAATAAATTAAAAAAATGTTCCAAATTAAAACAAGTAAACTAATTAACAATGTAAATTATTAAACAAATTAAAACAAGTAAACAAATGTTCTTCAGTTTTCAAAAGTATAATTAAACAAAATTCTTCACGAAATTTTAACTTATATTATATAAAATTTAACTTTATGCCAATATTTCACATATATTGATATTCACTCCAAACTATGGTGGAATTAATTGATTAACAATGTAAATTATTAAACAAATTAAAACAAGTAAACAAATGCTCTTCAGTTTTGAATTTAACTAAATGCTCTATGAAGTTTTAAAATTTGGTTAAACATAGAATATCAAGTTGAGTCGATATACCACATATATGAATATTCGCTCCAAACTATGGTGACATCTAAGGACGTGGAAGTAGTGTCTCCATTATAACAAATGTTCAACCAGATTCAAGAGTTGATTCTTAAAAGAGTAAATGTTCATTAAAAAAACGATGCGACACGTTCAACAGATGCCTGCAATATTAATATTTATATCAAAAAACTTTATATTACTTGCTAGATATTTTTGATGTTCCATGCAATAGAATGACGGCGAAATAGTTGAAGAAGGCATGCTTTAACTTGAGACGACATATTGCTAAAATCAGTTTCTTGAAGTATGCGATAGTGATTCCCATATGACAAGCCTTCCCATTTCGTAGAAATATAAAAACTGGAACTTAAAAAAAAAATAAAAAAAAAAAAAAAAGGAAAAGCTCTTTTACTGCTCTGAAGCTCAAATAGGGCACCCTATATCTATATATACCTTTTCAGATATCAGAAAGTGTCTTTTCTGGGAGTATGCATGCGGGTTTAAAGACGTCTTCGATGCAGGGCGGAAACGATTTATGGAGGAAAGAGGGAAATGCTCATTTGCAGGCTCATGTTTCATGGGCATTATTTGGTGGAAAAAGTACACATTTCACGCATAACAATTTCCGTTCGCCGGGTGAGAAGGAAAACTTTATAGGAAATGGTCTAAAAATTTTTTACGTCATATATCAATTGCAGTGAAAGACGACGTATTTGAGTTAAAGATTTAAATTACGTTTTCGGCATAGAATAAGAGAGGAAATAAAGCGTTTCAGACTGAAGGATTGTCAGCAGTTTGTCATCACTGTCGTGTGAAACAGCGGTACAGGATAAAAATTCCTGTCCTTTTCTTAGTGTTAGTTTCAGAGCGAAAATAAGGAGGTAATAGTTTCAGAAGTCAAGGTTTTTTTTAAATATAAATAAAATTATACTAAACATTTTTTTAATTTTCTATATCAAAATGAAATATATTAAACAACCGTACTAATTAAAACCAGAAAAGAAATGCTCTTCAGGTATGAAAAGTATAATTGAACTAAATGCTTTATGGAATTTCAGGTTTTGGTTAAACATAGAATATAAAGTTGTTTTGATATACCCCATATACGGATATTCGTTCCAAGCTATGGTGGAATTAGTTAATAAACAATATATAATTAGTTAACAATGTAAGTTATTAAACAGATTAAAACAAGTAAACAACTGTTCTTCTGCTTCGAAAAGTATAATTAAATTAAATACTTTATATTCTGTGTTTAACCGAAAGCTAAAATTTCATAAAGTTCTGTCTATAAGCTACATGTATGGATATTTACTCCGAACTATGGTGGAATTAGTTAATTAACAATATGTAATTAGTTAACAATGTAAATTATTAAACAAATTAATACAAGTAAACAACTGTTCTTCTGTTTCGAAAAGTATAATTGAACTAAATGCTTTACGAAAGTTTAGCTTTCTGTTAAACAAAGAATATAAAGTTGTGTCGATACATCCACATATATGGATATTAGCTCAAACCAATAGTAACATCTGAAAACTGCGCTGAACCATGGACGTAGTGTCTCCGTTATAAAAAATGTTCAACCAGATTCAAAGTTAATTCTTAAAAAGTAAATGTAGCATCATTGTTAATGAACAAGTTAAACAGATGTCTTTAATATTAATTTTTATATTGAAAATCTTTTATATTACTTCCTAGGTATTTTTGATATTCCATGTAATAGAATGATTATGAAATAGATCATCCATGTAATAGAATGATATTTGAAGAAGACATCCTTTAACTTGAGGCGACATTTTGGTAAAATTAGTTTCTGGAAGCATACGATAGTGATTCCCATATGACAAGCTTTCCCATTTCGTTGAAATATAAAAGCGAGAACTTAAAAAAAAAAAAAAAAAAAAAAAAAAAGCTCTTTTACTGCTCTGAAGCTCAAATAGGGCGCCATATATCTATATATCGTTTCCGATATCACAAAATGTTTTTTCTGGGAGTATGCATGCGAGTTTAAAGGCGTTTTCGATGCAGGGCGGAAACGATTTATGGGGAAAAAGATGGAAATGCTCATTTGCAGGCTCATGTTTCATGGGCATTATTTGGTGGAAAAAACACACGTATCACGCATCACAATTTCCGTTCGAAGGGGTAAGAGGAAAAACTATCAGAAATGGTCTAACATTTTTTTTTGCGTCATATATCAGTGGCAGTGAAAAATGACGTGTTTGGGTTAAAGATTTAAATTACATTTTCGGCATAGAATGAGAGAGGGAATGATGCGTTTCAGACGGAAGGGTTGTCGTCAGTCTGTCATCACTGTCCTGTGAAATAACGGCAAAACATAACAAATTTCTGTCCTTTTCTTCATGTGAGTCTCAGAGTATAAATAAGGTGGTAATAGTTTTAAAAGTTATCAGATTTAAAAAAAAATATAAATAAAATTATACTAAACATTTTTTAAGTTTCTATATCAAACCGAATTTATCAGAAAGAAAGAAAAAAAGAAAATAAATTTTTTTTTTTTACTTTAATTTGAATATCATGTCCAACGAGAAACAGATAAATATGAATTCTATTTCTAGCACACACTTTTTTGCAACCGTAAAAAATAGTTAAAAATAATTTTAAAATTGGTAGTTAAAGCTGTATTCAATAAAAATGTTTTTTTTTTTTCAGGCTTTTGGTGTGATTTGTCGCTCTATGGTCATCTTGTGCGCACGAGGGCTAAACAGATCGGGTCCTACGGTTTAAAGTGTATTCCGAACTCATCCATGCCACTACCAGGATTTGAACTTGAAGCATGTGATACCAAAGGCCAGATCGCTAACCACTTGACCAACAGGCCGCACACAATTTGAGAAGCACTGATTTA
>BPLR01016781.1:0-63576 GCA_021605095.1 Caerostris extrusa
TAATTATTTTAGATAGAAGACGCATTCAATTTAAATTCAATGTTAAATTATGGATATTTAAGTATATATTACTCAATATTGCAAGTTTAGCTTGCGAAATACAATTTCAATGTAGGAATTTCCTGCAGTAAAAAATAAACTAAACGCCTTCTATTACTGTGCCCAAAAAGTAAGACCAATTTTTTTTTTCAAAAACTCTTTATTTATTCTTCCAAATTTATTTCATGGCCTTCAAAGTAATCACCTCAGGACACAATGCATTTATGCCAACTTTTTTCCCAATCCTCAATGCATGCTAAAAGTTATCAGCTGGGTTAACCTTCAAAGCGCTCGGCGATTCACGTTGAATCTCTACAGTCGACTCAAAACGGTGTCCCAGGAGAGGTCTTTTGAGTTTAGAGAATAGTCAGAAGTCGCATGGTGTGAAGACGGTCGTTATGGAACGATATGGGTTTCATTTTTGGCGAAAACGTCACAAAGAATCAATGCAGTGTGAGCATTCAGTGTTTTCGGTACCAATCGAGATTTGACGCGTTTGAGGCCCAAAATAGAATTGACCGATCCTTTTGAAATTCCAATATCATCATCAAAGTCTCTAATTGTAAATCGATTCTTTGTAAGCACCAAATCTTTAATTTTTTTGGACGTGAGCTTCGTCGGTTCAGGTTGATGGTCGCCCAGAGGGCTCTTCGTCTTCAACGCGTTCTCTGCATTCTTTGAACTGTTTATACCCCTTCTAAACCTTTCTTTCCAATATAAGAATGCTCACCGAATGCCTTCTGCAACATTCTATACGTTTCCATAAACAAAATGAATTCAGCAAATTCATTCAGACATTTCAAAAGTCGGCGGAATCAGTTTTAGCGTCTCGCAAAGCCAGGGGTAACTCAAACACTCATGAATATTTTGACTTTAAATTTCCCACAGATGTCAAGGACAGTGCTAGCAACCTAAAAAAGAAAGATGAATTGAAATTCCATAAGCCCCGGGAATTTTAAATTGAAAATTGGTCTTACTTTTTGGACACAAATGGGTATGCAAAATCTATGATAAATGCATGCCAAAAGTGACAAACATGTAAAAATATTTCACTGACGAATCTACGTTTGTCAAACTACAATTTAAGGTATGTGAATGAGCCTGAATGGCCGAGTGTCTGGCGCTCAGTGCCACAAGTTTCGGGTTCGAGTCCAGGCGGTGTCATGGATATGTAGCGTTTCGGAATATACTTTGAGCCGGAGGTCCGATGGAATAGGATCGTAGAGCGTTGTCTTGAGGTTTAGTCAGTCTTCAATCCTCATGGTTTCTCTTTGTATATTGCCCTTAGGCATGGCCCATCGTCTGCGACAGGGTCTTCTGAACCTGCTGTAGGCTTTCCTGAACCAGTGCGCTAATAAATTTAACAAAATGATTGTAATAATTAGAGTTATAACAAA
Organism: Caerostris extrusa; assembly: GCA_021605095.1. NCBI lineage: Eukaryota > Metazoa > Arthropoda > Arachnida > Araneae > Araneidae > Caerostris > Caerostris extrusa. The sequence goes on from BPLR01016781.1 coordinate 1,437, forward strand.
TAATCTTCTTCTTCATTGGTACAACAGCCCCATGGTAAGCCAAGTCTGTCTGCCTAGTGGTTGATTTTCGAGACAGGAGATGTTCTCTTTTTTACAGGATAGGATTGCCAACCTTACTCCCAACAATCCTGTTAGACCGGGAAATACGGTTTAAAGTGGATTCCGAACCACTACAAGTATTCATGGCACCGGCGGGTCTCGTGCCTCAAATCGGTAACATCGAGTGCCAGAGCGCTAGCCACTCAGCCATCAGGCCCAACAAACAACCTACTTTCATTAAACCTAAAAATATCAAACAGCAAACGGTACAAATAATCGTAGGGGGAAGAAAAGTTTTTCGAGGTGTTCTAATTACAATAAAAATTTAATGTTTAATTATTAAAATTTGTAGATGTGCGACGTTGCTTTCAGTCAGGGGAAACCATACCCTTATTGAAATTCATTTGTATCCGAGAAATCCCTTGTTTTGTTTGTTTGTATATTATGCATGAAATAGGTATTTTTTTTTTTATTTACCTACAAATGTCGTCAATAAAATGTAATTATGTCTTGTTCGTTGCTCACATCTTACAACACCTGAACATCATATATTCAGTCACCAAAACATTTCTTCATAAGCAGTTTATATCCAAAATCATAATATCCCTTAATTGTTTTGAGCAGTGTATCTATTATTGTAGTTTACCTACCGACGTAGATTCTCGTTAAATTATTGTGGTAAATCATCTTCGAATGCTGTCATTTCTTGGGAGAGTGACAACCTAGTACAGAGTTTTTCAAACTTTTCAAAAAGATTTGGTGACTCCATGATATTCCTTAAATATTTTACTGATAATAAATAATGCAAGAAAATATATTCTTAAAAGATATTTTGGCATACATGCGAATATCATTATACCCTGAATTAAATACAAAAGTCAAATTAATCATATCAATGAACTGGTGTGCATGTTTAATTCTTCGTGAAGAACAAAAAAGAATGAATTTACAAAATTTCAACTTTTACATAGATTACCTATTTTTAATTATATAGTAAGGATCCACCATGCATTCCCATAAAAGCCATATCTTGAACTCAAAGATGTTATATCCTCCTTTCAAGGACGGATTAACCCTTACGTTAGACTTTTGACTTTGCACTTTCCTTTCAATTACGGGTTGACCCTTAGGTTACACTTTCGACTCTGCACGTTTTATTTTTTTCTCCCTCACCCATTAGACTTTGGAATTGATAAGGGAAGAGGGAGAAAATGAAAAGGAGTGTGCGGAGTCGAGTGAAGAGTTCCAGGCAGTATGGAGGGTACAAAGACCCTTGATGGACATGCTTTTAAGATAAATTTGTAAATATCTGTTATATTATTGTGTTGTGCAGTGCTGTTTTAGTAAATTTTAATAAATATGGCATCTAAGCATCACTTTATTTTAAAGAAATAGTTCAGTTTCAATAATGAAACCACACTAATTCAAGACCACACACATAGCCGTCTCTACCTTTATTTTATAAGTGCTAATGTTGCTTCACATAAGAATTTTATACAAATAGTAAAAGGCAGTTCTAGAGTGTATTGGGAATTTGTTCGAATCCAATTTCTGAATTAATTTGCATTTTTTGAAAACTAAAGTTTAAACTGTTATTCTTCACCAGATCAGCGAATTTTTCTTAAGGATTTAATGGCCAAGTATGAGACCTGAGACCTGAGACCAAATCTCCCCAAGAACTCCTTTAAAAATGAATTCAACTTAAAAAAAACCTATTCATAATTAATTATTATATTCTTCTTGAAATATTTCTGGTTATTATTTGCCAAATGGGGCATGATGGCCTAGTGCTCTGAATATCCTTACATTGGGTAGAACGTGGGTGCAATCTGCTGCATATATGTCAGTGATGGCAGAAGTGAGGTTAACGGAAACCTCATACTCATTTCATATTTCTATTTGGAACCATATTTTTTTCTAATAAAACAAAATACAATAACTAATATTCTTAAAAACCAAATAAGCAATATGAATTTAAAAAATATGCACAAGAATTTTTAAATAAATACAATTAATAAAATTAACTACAAACAAAATATTTAATAATTGTAAGGTCAGTCGATTTTCCCTTGATATTTTTTAAAAACACTCTGGCTGTCGTATCAATTCTTTAAGATGCTAATTAGTTAATTATGAGAGATATTTTTACTAGACAAACTTCATAGCTGAATAGGAACAGCTATGAAGCTTCATATCTTCGCAGGAGTATGTTCCACCAAATGTTGAAAATAGTCAACAAGTTAGGATACTTTGTTTCTGGCATCAATTTTAAAAACTTATTCATGGAAAGATATTTGTGCTGTATTTATAATACTTGATCCTCCTTCATTTCTTGCGCTTCTGTTTCTCTCAATTCTGTGTCAGATAGTTTTTATGTCAGAAACTGGAAAACCATCTTGAATACTATCAACTTCAAATAGATTAACAAAAACGCAAATATAGATTTGGAACTTTCCAGATCTTTAACTGTAGTTATCAAAATCCTTCTTCAGCTCCTCAGACATTTCTTGATAATCATTCATTTTATCTTCCTTCCTTTTCCTCCCTTCCTTTACTCCTCTCTTCCTTTACACCTCCCTTCCTTCCTTCCGAACTTTCTTATTTTATAAACAAGGAAATTGTTTCAAGATTGTTTTCATGGTAAATTTAATAGAAAAAACGTATTATCCTTCGAAGCCGCATTTGGCCACAGTTGATATATGTCGCTCTAGTGGTGAACAACTTAGATCAAAGTGTCCTGCATTCATTAATAATATTGTAAATTGTTTTAAAGTTATTACTGTCGTGCCGTTTCTGATTCATAAGTATTTATCTTATTTATTGCAGAAATTATGGAATTCTTTTAAATTATATGGATAATTTTTATGTGTGTTTGCAAGTGACGTATGAATTCAAAGTAATTTATCAATCTTATTTTTCACCTCCTACTATTAGCTCCCACTCTCCCTATATATATCTTGTTCAAATTTTCAATCGTTCATAAAATACTTTTTATTCATCCACTCATGTTCAAATACATTTTTTGAAACTTGTAGTGGATGACACTGGATGTTAATACAAACTTTTCAAATATTAATTCATTAATTAAGTTTAATGAATTAATTTTAGTTTTTTTTAGATTTAAGTTGCATATATTTACCAATAGATGGCGCCAGATATAAGAGGAAAATTTCAACTTTCTGAAATATAATGAAAAAAAGTGGGAATTGACTTTAAAAAAAAATTTATATTACTTGTTTATATCCATACTTACTTACCACTAAAATAAAATCATATTAATTGTTACTTAGAAGCAATCTAACAAAATTTCAAAAATTTCGGACAAGGTCTTTATTAAATGATAGAAAGTTGAGTTTTAACTCATTCACTTAAATATTTTATTCCTATTTAAAAAATTTCCTTGTATGATAACTAAATTACTGAATTCAAGTACAATTGTACTATACTGATAAAATTAAGATTCAATAGATCGATATTACTCTAAATTTCCATCATACTGCAAGTTTTGCAAGATTTCTTTTGAAAACTCAGCTCTAAAAATAAAGATATTCATTCATTTATGCGAACGTACCATTAATTTGCCTGACGCGAGTAAAAACTGTTATCATTCGAATCGTCGACTAAAGTGTAGCGTGACAGTGACTTAAATTTTAATTCTGCGACAACTAGTTCTTGGAGGTGAACTGTGGGTTAGTTACATTTATTGCACAGCATAAAGGCAAGGTGAAAGTATAAAAGGCAGGAAGATAGTGAAACTTGTGCATTTTAATTTTCACTGAAGTTGAAGAGACATGGATTTCCCGGTAAGTATGAGTTTTATTTATACACACGGAGTTTTTAAAAATTAAGTTCAATAATTTACAAACGATATTATTGAGGTAAACAGAAGATATCGATCCCAAAAAATTGAATTTTAAAAAATAATAATTTACAAACGATTTTGTTGAAATAAACGAAATTATTATTTAATTTCAATAGTTTGCAAACGATAATATTGAACTACACAAATTATTTAAAGAGTTTCAAAAAATTTACAAACGATATTACTGAAATAAACAGAATTTTTTTTAAATTCAATAATTTGCAAGCGATATTATTGAAGTAAACAGAATTTTAAAAAAATTCAATAATTTACAAGCGAGATTATTGAAGTAAATAAACGTTTTTTAATTTCAGTAATTTTCAAACGATATTATTGAAGCAAACAGTTTTTTAACAAAAATTCAATAATTTACAAACGATATTATTGAAGTAAACAAAATTGTTTTTAAAAATTAAATAATTTACAAATTTGCATATTTTTTGAAGTAAGCAAATTTTTTATACAATTTCAATAATTTGATATTTGAAGTCGATATTATTGAAGTAAACAAATTTTTTAAAGAAAATTCAACAATTTACAAACCATATTATTGAAGTGAACGAACTATTTTATTTTTAATAATTTACAAACGATATTATTAATGTAAATGTACTTTTTTTAAATTTCAATAATTTGCAAACAATATTATTAAAATAAACAAATTTTAAAAAATTTAATAATTTACGAGCAATATTATTTGAGTACGAATTTTTCTTTAGTTTCAATAATTTGCAAACCATATTATTGAAGTAAAACAAACATTTTTAAACAATTTAAAAAAGCAATTTGCAAACGATATTATTAAAGAAAACAGAATTTTAAAAATTACAACAATTTATAAACGACAATATTGAAATAAACAGACTTTTTAAATTAATTCAATAATTCATAAAAGATATTTTAAATTAAATAATGTGTCGAAAGGAAAATTTAAATATGAATTATTTTCATAGAGAAAAAAGTTGTTAAAATGAATTATTTTTAATTTTGCCTTTAATCATTTATTCAAAATTGTGAAATCTGAAAAAATAGCAAAACAATTAACATATAACATTAAAAACCTTTAATTTGAATAAATCATCCAATATTACTTATTTTCAAAAAAATTTTTCTTTTCGTAGATTTTTTTTCCTGACGTCACTTTTATGTTAAGGATTTACTTTCAAATATTTGTTATAAACAAGCAGTTTGTGGAAATGATTTAGGTTTAGTTATTGTTGCTCAAGAATTGCAGTCACACAATCAATGTGTTTTGAGATCGATATTTTGTAAAAATTTATATTGCAGAGATAATTTATAAATGTTATTATGAAATTCAAATATATATTTGTAATCTTGTTACAATCAATGACTTAGAAATTTTCCTATTCCGTAAAAAACTTATATGCTTCCATGTCATCATATTTTAATTGTTATGCTTTTACAGTTCTTCTCATGTTTTATTGTAGAAGAACAACATAGCTCTCCTGTATAAATTATATAGATTGGACTTGATTCATCGTTAAATCTAGCTGATTCTAAGAATATCATAGTCTATTTATTAATATTTTGAAAACAATAATTTACAAACGATATTATTGAAGTAAACAGAAGTTTAAAAAAAAATTCAATAATTTACAAAAACGATTTTATTAAGGTAAATCCAATTTTTTTAATTTTATAATTTGTACAAACGATTTTATTGAAGTAAACGAATTTTTTTTTTTAATTTCAATAATTTGCAAGCGATATTGTTGAAATAAACAAATTTTTAAACAATTTCAATAATTTACAAACGATATTATTGAAGTAAATAGATTTTTTTTTAAATTAGATAATTTGCAAACGATTTTATTGAAGTAAACGATTTTTTTATTTCAATAATTTACAAACGATATTTTTGAAGTAAAAATTTTTTTAAATAATTTCATTAATTTGCAAACGATATTATTGAAGTAAATAGAATATATACATATTTGTTCGTAATTTTTAAACTAATAAAAACAATAAAACTCTGCTTATAATTCAGGTATCCAGTGACAACTGTTAAAAACCGCGTTAAAAGCTAATCATGTTATTTCAGGGAAAAATGAGAAATCAAAATAATAATAAAACGGTACCAGTAAATCTTACAAAAAAAATTGACTTCAAAAACCAAATAAAATTTAATAAATGAAAAAAAAAAGTGGTGCAAAATTGTGATCGATTTGGCCGATGTACAGAATTACCGATAAAATTTAGAATTTAATGTAAGAACAAAACGCATAAAATCAATCTTAAAAAATGAGAAATTTTAGAATTCCAAACGATTTTCTTTTCCTGAAAATCTTGTTTTCACTTTGAAATAAAATTGGCTTTGCTTTCACCAGACGATCTTTTCGCACACTTTACATTCATGTTTTTTCTGAATTATTTTTGTAACTAAATTATTTAATAACTACATAATTATTTTATAAATAAATATTAAGCTTAAAAGGCCCGCGAAAAATATTTTTTTAAAAATGACAGATTTCTGTGAAAAAATGTTCAAAATTAAAAGGACACGAAATGTTCGGTTGCTCAAAACAATGTCCATATATTTAATAAGTAATAATAGTGACCAACGATTAAATATCATAACACTATTAAATAGCACTGAATAATCCTTATTAAAAAGGAATATATTAAAAGATTAAATAAAAAGATGGAAAAAATTACTGTACCTGATATCTGTTAAATTAACTTTTGTAATTTGATTCAATTTTTACAATTTTTTTGGTATGGTAAACTAACAAATTCTCCAGTTTCTCTTAATTTAAAGTACAGTACTGTAATAATTGATTCTAATTCGAAATATTGTAACATTGTATTAGTCTATTTACTTTATTAGAACATATTGCTATATGATTGTTATAAAAAGGAAAAAGAATAACTTACATTTACTTAATTTATGAGATTGAAAAGAATAATTTACATTTATTTATTTTATGTGATTTAAAAAGAATAATTCGATCAAATTGCTTGCTCAGACACAGGACAACTAAATGGGACAACTAAATAGTTGTATCGTTTTGACACACACAAAAAAACAAAAACCAAAAAAAAACTTTTTTGCCCAAAACAATTTTTATTTTATTTTTATCACTCTTATTATTTTTTTTATAAATCAAATAAATATTTTTACCGACTGTTTTTTATAAATTAAATAAATTTGTTCACCTACTGCTTTTAAAAGAATTCTTTTAGTAATAAAAGTGCTTTTTATACTTAATTATGATAGATACCAAACTAATGAAAATTAAATTTGATTCTTAAAAGTTTGTATAATACAAAATATCAAAAAAATATTTTCAAAACAAAAATACATGAATATTTCTTTATTTAAAACTTTATTTGAACTTTAATTTATAGGGAAACATGATGATTTTTACGCTCTTCGCCATAATAATAGCAGTAGAAGGTATGTTATCAATAAATAACATTTATATAAACTATTTTTGTTTACTTTATGTAAATTATTGCATATAATTGTATATTTGTAATAATATATATTTTCGTAAACTATGTGTAGAATATTAATAATTTACAAACTATTGTCATTTTCTTCAATAGTCTCATAATGCAAAGATATTACTTTAGTATATTACTTTAATTATGTATATTACTTTAATTTGGTATATTACTTTGTGATATTACTTTAAGTATTTTTACTAAAATGGATTTAATAATTTCTTGTGATTTTATTTTCTTTATAGTGGAAACTTTTATTTTTGTGTAACTTGATTTTAGTGATCAATAAATAATTAACACAGTATAAGATATTCATAAAGGATTATTTAAAAATAAAATGTTTTAAAAAAGATTAATTTCCAACTGGATGACTCAAAATTATTATTCATCATACTTTTTTTTTATTTGTAGTACTTATTTTTATAATGACAAGATATAATTGCATATCATATTGGGCATATAAAAAAAAATTATCTTTAAAATAACTCAGTTTATTTTTTCATATATATCTAAAAATTTAAATAAAATTTACTAAAACCATAGCTTCAAAAGAATTCATTTAATTTTCACATTTCTATTTTCTGAAAAATTTCTGTGTTTAAAGCTTCTTGGCTTATTCAATGGTTAAAAATCAATAAATCTTTTGCATATTATGCAATTTGGGTTAACTTGGTTAACAATGGAAGAAAACGGTTATTTCGGACCATTCACAAAGATATATTAATTCTAAAGATACATTTTATATATTTAATTAATTATTTAATTAAATTAGGTAATATCATATATAATAAATAAAAAGCCTATCTCGTGGTTCAGTGGTAATTTGCGCAGCTGGTGAGCAATAGGGCGGAGGTTCAATCCGCTGGCGGTTGTAAACACTGTTTCAAAGACGAGCAGAATCGATGGCGTTTGGGATGTACAGCATCTTGACTTGTTAGTCGGACTATCTGGTGGGAATTTTCTGGGTGTTCTCCCATACGAATGGCGGGTAGTCACGCCCCCCTTAAAAGTCCTCCCAGAAGGCATTGCCCTTCTTCTACAGCTGCACGGACCAGAAGTCAGATTTCTACCTACAGATGCTCCAACAGAACAGAAGCTGTCCCCTTCCAACATGAGGGATACGATAACAACAACAATAAATATAAAAAAATGTAGTGAAGTAATCTTTGAAAATAAAAATAAAAAATCTCTAGTAATCTTTGACTTATATTTTGCAGAAGAATTAGTTTTTTATCTACACTCATGTCCATAAATTAAGGATAATTCAGAATCACAAAGAAATTGAACTCTAAAATAAAAATTTCACCTGTAGAATTATCACACACATCTTGAAGGAGAATATGCAAACTACAGGAAACCACCAGATGGCGCGGATAGTACGTCACAATGACGAGAGTGTAAGAGAAGGGTATATAAGGAATGGTGGCAAAGAAGTAAAATTGTTCACAAGCGCTTTAAAAGCCTTTCAGTGCAATAACCGCATAGTTATGGCACAAAGGAAGCATTTGGAGGATTTTTACGTGGTAGAATTATCGGACGACTGGAATGTGGACGTACCCAGCTGGAAGTATCCGAGGAATTTGGAATCGCCCAGAGTGTCATCTCCAGGCTTTGGCAACGATTCCAAGATGATGGTAATGTGAGTAGATGTTACAGCACAGTTCGCCCCCGAGTTACAACGCCGAATGAGGGCCGGTGTTTAGCAGTTACTGCCAAAAGAAACAGACGGAGCACAGCATCAGACCTGTCTCGTCAGCTCTCTTCAGCTACCGGTACGACAGTTTCAAGGCAGACCGTGTACAGACGCTTAGGGCACATTGGTCCTATTCATATGCTCGTAGGCCTGTCAGATGTGTTCCACTTACCGCAACTCACTGTCGCCTGCGATTAACCTGGAGTAGAGAGCATGCATTGTGGACACCGCAACAGTGGTCTGTGTGATGTTTTCCGACGAGTCCACGTTTAGTTTGCAGTCTCATTCTCGCCGGGCTTTCATATGGAGAGCGCCAGGTGCCCGTTACCACCAAGAGAACACCATTGAACGACACCGTTACGGTGGTGCAGGATGGCTCGTTTGGGGAGGAATTATTCTTGGTTCCAGAACTGACCTGCATGTTCAAAGTGTAACGATGACAGGTCACATCTATCGGATGTCATTCTTCTTGTTTCGGGGCGCCATGGGGCTGAATTTCTGTTTATGGATGACAACGCCCGTCCTCACTGTGCAAACATTGTAGACGAATACCCTCAATTGGAGGATACCACCCGTATGGATTGGCCAGCATACTCACCGGACTTGAATCAATAGAGCATGTGTGGGATATGCTTGGCCGACGGATTGCAGCCCGTCATCCCCCTTCCACCTGTCAACCGGAACTTCGGAGGGCATTGCTTGATGAGTAGTGTAATATTCCCAAGATCAGGTTGATAATTTGATACTCAGCATGCCTAGGCGTTGTAAGGCCTGTATTGCATCGTCCGGGAGACAGACTCCATATTAATCATCATACTAACCATGTTATACTGTTTTTGTAAATAGGTTCTTTTTAAAATTTGCTCAGGGAGTAAAAATCGCTATTTTTATTAATTATGTCAAACATATAGCATCTTTTTTGCTCTTTATCTTTTGTTTAATAAATAGACTTTACAAATAAGTCAAATTTGTTTTGCTTCTGTCTCTTTCTTTGCCTGAACTTCATTATCCTTAATTTATGGACATGAGTGTAATAAATAAGCCAAGAAATTTTAAGCATTGAAAAAAACATTACATTTAAGAAAAAAAATTAAAATACATTTAAGAAAAAAATGCGAAATTAGAGACATAATTAAAAATAAAATTAAAACTTCATAATTATAATAAATTAAATCAAAAAAACCTAGTAAAATAAATACTTAAAAAAATATCAACGTTATAAGAAAGTTTGCGATTTCCCTATAAATACAAAGCAGCCTTGTAGAATAAAAAAAAATAGCAGAACTCACGTAGAATAAATAAAAAAATTCTTTTTAATATCGGGGATTTTGAAAATAATTTTGGAGTAATTGCACATATTGTACGGGAGAAAATCAAAAAAAAAACTCCTATTAGGCAATTTAACTATCGATGCGAAACTTTACACACGTTGCACACTCTCCATCGAATGCCCCTCGTTTCTAAAGGCAGTTACCGCAAAGCGACCTCCCCGTACCAGAATCACAAGTAGCCCAGGACATCATATTGTAAGAAAATCCAGAAACCACCTACACGTAGCGAAACTTTACATACGTTATTACAACTGGATCAGCAAGTAGAAACCACCCGCATATTACAACTTCACAAGTACATATTGTAGGAGAGGCAATCGTTGCACCCTCTCCATTGAGTTTCCTCGTTTTTTAAAAAGGCAGTTACTGCGGCCGACGCCATCAATGAATTCAAACCCGAAACCTCCTACTGCGTACATTACAACTGGAACATAAGTCGGGCAACTTTTATATTAAAGCTCTTGTATGCAAGCTTAACAGACCTTTTATTCTAATTGGTATAGTTAGCGTATGTTCAATTATGGTGAATTATAGTTGATTCTTCATAATGAAATATTTTCATACATTGTTCTTTCTTTTCAGGAGGAGGACATAAGACGTGGTCTTACAAACATTACTGTGCAGCCAACGACGAAGAGCCCTGGAGTTACCATGGGGTCACAAACGGTAATCACTTTAAACAATTTAGGTTGGCAAACGACTGAAAATGCCCTATTGCTTATTGCAGTAGTGCATCGAATATTTATTTTCAGCCTGGTCTAATTAGCCCAAAGTGTGCAAAAAATGACCGTACAGCGATAAACTAAACTAAACTTAAATTAAACTCTGAAATACAGAGAGTTCTAATGAATTCGGGGGAGAAAACCTCTCCCTGTCTCGAAATCTGCCAGTAGGCAGACGACCTTAGTCCTGCCATTGAAGAAGGAGAATCTTCGTCAAATCGCATTAATTTTCAATACAGAAGCAATTTAGGTTAAATGAATTGAATTATGTCTATAAAATGCGCATTTTGTTATTGATTCCCTGGTCAATCTCTTATTCTAAGTCAATCCCTAATAATATTATACAGACCACTAATTTCCGATATCGACTACCTTAGAGGTTATTGCGAGGGTAGGAATAGTTATAGAGCCAGAGTCGAGAACAAGAAGTCTAGAATCGAGTATTTTTGAAGGAGTCGGTTTAAATATCTGACTTTTAAAAAATAATTTTATTTTTTCAAAGTGCTAGGAATTAATATTGAAATTAAATAAGGAAGAAACTCAATTGTAATACAACTAGCAGCAAAGCAGTAACACTGAATGCTATGTCAATAAAGCAACATATTTGTTGCTTTATTGACATAGGATTACATGTCAAAATGTCTATTATTCGTAAAGAACGACGAAAAATAATACCATTTCGATAGTAATTATTTATCATGGATCATCTTCATCATATTGCATTGACGGAAGAAATTTTGGTTAAATTAATTGAATTATTGGACCCCATCAAAGAATGAGCTCTCTAGCGCCGTCGCCCCAAGGTTCGATTCCCGGCGGTGCCATGGATGTTTGTAGTGGTTCGGAATCCACTTTAAACATTTGGTCGCAGTCTAATATGAATGTAGAGCGTTGGGCAATAAGGCTGAAACTTACCCCGTGGCCTTGGCCCACCATGGGGATGTTACCCCTATGAAGGAGAAGAATTGAATTATTGTATGTACAATGCGTTGTTTTTGTTGATTTCTGATTAATCTCTTTATTTTAAGTCAATCCCTGACAATACTATATTCTTCTTCATTGGTGCAACAGCCCCATGGTGGGCCAAGGCCGTCTGCTTATTGGCACATTTCCAGACAAGAGATTTTTCTTTTACGTGTTAGGTTCTCAGCCCAAAGCTCTAGAGTCATTTTAGACCGGAACTACTGTTTAAAATGATTCCGAACCACTACAAACATCCATGGCAAAGCTAGGACTCAAACGCGAAACCTGTAACATCGAGCGCCAAAGCGCTAGTCACTCGGCCATCGGGGCCCAATAACGATCATGGTACATAAAATTGCAGAAAAAGTCAGGAGTAAATCCAGAAGGATTCGTAAATTTTTTTTTTAGACAACTGTTCACTCCCTGGTTATAGGATATACAGGATAGCATTCATATTATGTGGAGGTAATAGGATTCATATAAAACATTTAAATATTGGTAGGATAGTATTCATATTAAACATTTAAATATTGAAAACTGCTTATATTGATGATGAATAAATTGTTTTATACAATAAATTCTAGTTTTTTGGGGGTTTATTATATTATTTATGAAGCAGATATTGCTGTTTAATTCATTTATATTAATATTTTTAAGTCACTGACATAATTTTTTTTTTTCTTGTAAATTCTAGGTCCTCGACAGTGGCCACAATTATTTCCAATGTGTGACGGAAATCAGCAGTCTCCTGTTTCTATTAATACAAACCGCGTCGCAGAGGACAATAGTCTTGCCAGACTAAATTTCATCGGATACGATACGCCGATAACCCAAGCTGAAGTTCTTAATAATGGACACACAGGTAAACTTGAAATATCCAAATCTATTTTATTACCCTTATAGGAATAAGCAGTTATAGCTATACTCAGAAATTCTACGAGTTCCGATTTTTGGCTTATTTGGCGATTTTTTTTCCCTTGCGGCGTTCGCCAATTCCCACCCTAGCAGAAACAAATAATATAAAAAAAAAAAAATCTAAAGTCAATTCCTACTTTTTTTCACTCTATTGCAGAAAGTCCTTTATAAACAATTTTCCTTCACTTTTTTAAGTTTATCTGGCGCCATTTATTGGTAGATAAATGCAGCTTAAATCTAAAAAAAAATATAATCAATTCATTAAATTTAATTACTGAATTAATATTTTAAAAAAACTGTATTAACATCCAGTGTCATCCACTACAAGTTAAAAAAATGTATTTGAAGTTGAGTGGATGAATAAAAAAAAAGTATTTTATGAACGATTGAAAATTTATATAGGAAAACAAGATATATATAGGGAGTGTGAGCTAATTGAAGAAATTGACAAAAAAGACCACCGAAATGAAATGGTTATCACCCTTTGGCGATTCCATTTCCGCTGGAAAATTTGGCAAATTCGGAACCCTAAAGTGCAAAAATCTTCCTTTGTTCAATATATATATAATTTATACATCAAAGATATTTACAATTTAATTACTAAAAGGTTTAAACTAAATGTCTGTAAATTTTTTTGTTAGTTCCCTTCATGGATAACTAAAAATATGCAACTTTCTCATAAGCTATTTATACATGCGTATATATCGTTATGTTTCATAAACACATTAAATGTCGTCGGTTTGGCGACTTGGCGAAACGTGGAAAGCCAAATACGATCCAATACCCAAATGTCGCATAGCCGAATATTTTCTTAAATAGCTGTTAGAACATCACTACAACATATTATACAAACGATATGTGTAAAATATAGTATTACAATTTCTCTTTAATATTAATTAAATCATAACGACATATACATTCATAAACACTGCCGCAAAACGTTATATCGTGGGTTTGGCGATTTGGCGAAGCATGGAAGCCAAATACGATCCAAACTCCAAAAGTCCCATTGCCAAAGATTTTCTTAAATAGCGTTGTAGTATCACTACTACATATTATACAAACGATATACGTAAAACGTAATATTACAATTTCTGTTTAATATTAATTAAATCATAACGATATATACATTCGTAAACACTGCTGCAAAAACGTTATATCGTTGGCTTGGCGAAGCTACTTGGCGACTTGGCAAAAACATGGGAAGCCAAATATGATCCAAACCTCAAAATTCACGTCGCCAAAGATTGTCTTAAATAGCTGTACGTATCAATATTACATATTATACAAATGATACAAAGTAAAACCTAACATTACAATTTCTGTTTAATATTAATTAAATCATAACGATATATACATTCGTAAACACTGCTGCAAACAGTTATATCGTTGGCTTGGCTACTTGGCGACTTGGCGAAACATGGGAAGTCAAATATGATCCAAACCTCAAAATTCACATCGCCAAAGATTGTCTTGAATAGCTGTAGTATCAATATTACATATTATACAAATTATACGTGTAAAACATGATATTACAATTTCTGTTTAATATTAATTAAATCATAACGTTATATACATTCGTAAACACTGCTGCAAAACGTTATATCGTGGGTTTGGCGATTTGGCGAAAACATAGAAGTCAAATACGATCTAAACCCCACTGCCAAAGATTTTCTTAAATAGTGTTAGAGTATCACTACTGCATGTTATATAAACGATATGCGTAAAACATAGTATTACAATTTCCGTTTAATATTAATTAAATCATAACTGCTGCAAAACGTTATATCATTGGTTTGGCGACTTGGTGAAACGTGGGAAGCCAATTATGATCCAAAGTCACATCGCCAAAACTTTTCTTGAATAACTGTTAAGAGTATTTCTACTACATATTATACAAATGATATGAGTAAAACATAGTATTACAATTCCTGAATTAAATCATGATGACATATATTTTCGTAAACACTTCTGCAAAACGTTATAAATTTAATTTTTTTTTTTTTTTAATTTTCTCATAATTAGAAAAAGGCCATAAGATATGCATTTATATGGTCAAAACAAGTAATATAAAAAAAAAAAATTTTAAAGTCAATTCCTACTTTTTTTTCACTCTATTGCAGAAAGTCCTTTATAAATAATTTTCATTCATTTTTTTTAGTTTATCTATCGTCATCTATTGGCAGATATATGCAACTTAAATCTAAAAAAAACTAAAATTAATCAATTAAATTTAATTACTGAATTAATATTTGAAAAACACTGTATTAACATCAATTGTCATCCACTACAAGTTCAAAAAAAATTATATTTGAACTTGAGTGGATGAATAAAAAGTATTTTATAAACGATTGAAAATTTGAACAAGATATATAACAGGCGGGCTGAAACGTTCGTAGGCTGACACATAGATGGCACTACTAGTATTAAATCCATATGACTTTTAGTTAGCCCTAACCTTCAAAAGACACGTGTGTAAATTTGACAGCTGTTGCACTATTAGTATGCGAGTTATAGCATTTTTAGTGAAGCAACTTTTGTTAGTTTGGAAAAAATGGATAAAAAGAAATTTCGTGTCTTAATAAAGCATTGCTTTTGTGGCGAAAAAAATACTATTGAAGCCAAGACTTGGCTTGATAAACATTATTCGGACTTTGCACCAGGAAAGTCAACCGTAGAGAAGTGGTTTGCTAAATTTAAACGAGGCGAAATGAGCACCGAGGACGATGCACGCAGTGGACGCCACAAAGAGGCTGTTACCGACGAAAACATCAAAAATGTCCACAAAATAATTTCTGATAACTGTAAAGTGAAGTTGATTGAGATAGCTGAGACGCTAAAGATATCAAAGGAACGTGTTGGACATATCGTGAATGAATATTTGGATATGCGAAAGCTTTGTTCAAATGGTTGCCGCGCGAGCTCACAATCGACCCCAAAAGCAACGAATTGATGATTTTAAGCAGTGTTTGGAGCTGTTCAATCGTAATAAACCCGAATTTTTGCGTCGATATGTGACAATGGATGAAACATGGTTCCATCATTTCACGCCGGAGTCCAATCGACAGTCAGCCGAGTGGACTGCACTTCATGAACACTAAAAATGCTATAACTCACATACTAATAGTGCAAGAGCTGTCAAATTTATACACGTGTCTTTTGAAGGTTAGGGCTAACTAAAAATTATATGGATTTAATACTAGCAGAGCCATCTATGTGTCAGCCTACGGACTTTTTAGCCCACATGTTATATAGGGAGAGTGTGAGCTAATAGAAGGAATTGAATAAAAATAAAAAGGTTTACAGACATTCAGCTAATCCGGACACTGTTGGCCAACCAGACTACCATTGTAATTGTCGCACTCTTTTGCAGTGATGTTCACCCCCCAAGATGGCGTCAAGCGCGGAATCACAATTGAGGGAAGGCAATTCACTTTCCAACAGCTGCATTTCCACTTTGGATCCGTTCGCAAACCAGGTGCAGAGCATACAGTAAACCGCATAAGATATCCCGTGGAGGTACTGTGAGATTTTACTCCTTTTAAATATTTTTTTTTTCTAATGCAGCTGGCAAACACTAAGACAGCTTGGTCTTGGATGCCTTAAGGCAAGCGCTGCACAGACGTACTCACTTTGCATTTCCCAGGGGGCGCGTGTAACTTGAAGATACGGACGCGGAGTAACAATGCCCCCGCAATGCTCTACGATCCTATTAGACAGGGACCTACTTTTTAAAAGTGGATTCCGAACCACTGCAAACAACCATGGCATCGCCGGGATTGGAACCCGAAACCTGCTGCACCGAGCGCCAGAGCGCTAGCCACTCGGTCATTCAGGCCCCCTTTTAACTATTAATAAGACTCTTTTTTTTCATCCCACCTGGTAGACCGCAACATCTGGACCAGGGGTGTCCAACACAAATGATCTTGCGGGCCACTTTAGAAATACATCATAACTCTGCTGATCATATATAAAATTATATATTCCCATATTAGATTTAGACTCACTATAGACATTTTTATATTTATATTATAACTTGTTAATTTATATTATAACTTGTTATTAGATGTTCCAAGATGCGCGCGCATCATGAGTTCGCGAAATACATAATGTATTTTTTTAATACATTAGTTTTGCCTACTTTGACCATTATAAAAGAAATATATTTTGCAAAAGTGTGACAAATCTCATGGGCCGGAAAATGTTCAAGGCAGGCCGTGGGTTGGCCACCCCATCTAGACCAATTCCAAGAATCCATGTGGTCTCATGGAAGGAGGTACAGCCGGCAGCTTCTGTTGTGATGGAGCACCCGTAGGTAGAAGTCTGACTCCGTGTCGCTGAAGGAGGGCAGTGTCATCAGTGAGGATTTTTGGGGAACTATCCCGCATTTGCGTATCGTATGGGAGAAAACTCGGATAACTCCAACTAGGTAGTTCCACTAACGAGGCAAGAAGAAGACTAATATATAATGCAACTTCAAAGAGAAGCATGACTTCAATTTATAACAATTGTGCTTAGAATACTAAGTCCATTTGACTTGAGGTTATTACCCACCAGAACGGCAGATATGCAGCAGATTCAGCATGCAGCAGAATGCAGATGGCGCTTTGTGGAAATTCCGTACTCTTCTTCTTCTCTTGCTTAACCCAATTAAAGGTTATACGAATTTAACGTGCCCATCCTCGGCATGGCCACAAAGGTTTCGGTTCGGCATCGATTGTCGGGTTTCGAACTGGGCTCGTTTAACTCGAAAATTTAATTCGCTATACACCTCCAAATAATATTTCAAAAAATTAAATATTGAAAATACTTTGGATTAAAGAAATGACTGTTATATTATGACTAACTAGTGGCCTGGCCTTTCGTACCACAGACTTCAGGTTCGAATCCAGGCGGTGGACATGAATATTTCATTAGTGATTCAAAATCCACATTAAACTGTAGGTGCCTGTCTAATTATCCCAAATTGTGCACAAAATGGCCGTAGAGCGACAAATCAAATCAAATCAAATCGGTGCGAGCCGGACATCCCATGAATAGTTTACTCATAGTTGGTGGAAAGGGACATCTTCCGTGGTAGGTAGAAGTCCGACTTGACTCCGTGTCGCTGAAGGAGGAGGACAATGCCTTCAGGGAGAACTTTTAGGGGGGAACTACCCCGCATTTGCGTGGCGCTTGTCGAAAACCCGGAAAATCTCCCAGCGCCCCAGGTGGTCCGACCAGGTAGTCCGACTAAGGAGGCAAGATGCTGAACATCAGAAATGCTATCGAGTCTCCTGATTTTTGAGACAATATTGACAACAATGCCACCAGCGAGTTGAACCTCAGCCCAAAATAAATACATTTTTATAAAATGATATTTGATTAATATAATAATATTTAATGCTCACCAGAGGAGCATTTTGCCACTGAGCCCAGAGTCGGGCATGATTATCAAAAATAAAATAAAAATATGTTATGCAAAACTCTTTAACATTTGTTACAAAAATCTTTACAATCTTAATCTTTTTCACAGTTTTAGCTTATTAATATGGTGAATCAAACTGTTCATGCTTTCATACATTTTTTACATGACATTTTTTTAAAAATATTTTTCATAACATATTTTTAACAGTCCTGCTAAGTAGTTAATAATAATCCATTAACAATTAGTTACAATTATTAATTAAAAATTATAAAGTGCGAGTAATTAATTGCCTTACAGGAAAACTTTACGGATTAAAATTGTAGCACTGGAAAAAAAGTTTTTATGCATCATATAAATAAATAAAAAAAAAAAATACCAAAATAATTTTTTTTTTTTTTTTAGAAATATGCGTCCAGAGCTTTTTTTGTTTTTGTTTTCTATATACAATAAATATTTAATGTAAATAAATATAATAATATTTAAATAAATATTTTATATATAATAATATTTAAAAATATTTTAAATATTTTATATATTTTAATATATAATAAATATTTATATACAATATTTTAAATTTAAATAAATATTTTATATACAATAATATTTAATAATATGGGGCCTGAATGGCCGAGTGGCTAGCGCTCTAGTTCTCGGTACCACAGGGTTCGAGTCCCGGCGGGGTGCCATCGATGTTTGTAGTGGTTCGGAATCCACTTCAAACTGTAGGTCCCGGTCCTAATAGGATCATAGAGCGTTACGGGGGCATTATTACCCCCCGTCCAGGGCTTATCTTCAGGTTACACACGCCCCCTGGGTAATGCAAAGTGAGTAACGTCTGTGCAGCGCTTGCTTTAAGGCATCCAAGACGTCCATGTCTATCTGCCAGCTGCATAAGAAAAAAAAAAAAATTTTTAATAATATTTTTTTTTTATTTAAACCTTTTTTTAAATAAAAAATAAAATTTTTTAATTTTTAATTATATAATCATTTAATTCTTTAATTAATTATTTATTATTAATTTATTTTTTATTAATTTTATTTATTTTTATTTTTAATAATAAATAAAATTAGTTATTTAAAAATAATATTTAAAATATAATAATATTTAATTAATATAATAATAATATTTAATAATGTTTAAATAAATATTTAATAAAAAATATTTTTCACTATACGAAAGAAAAATTAAGATCTTTTTTTTATAGTAACAGCATTTGAAAATCACCCAACTTAATAGAACATACAAAAATCTTTAAGCAATTTTATTTTGTCCTCTGAAAGGCATATTTATTTAGTATTTTATTTTATTTCGCCAATCTTTATGAGAAAATATAAGGCAATGCATTAAATTAATAATTTATCGCACGCAGTTTTCATTTTCAGGGTAATCTAGATTAGCTTTAGATCTGGTTTCCAGTTCATGGAATAACCGTTGGGTAAAATGTGAGTTAATGATGCTATTTGCATGTCATGACTCTGTGTTTCTGTATTCTTGTTTCATCTTTATTATAAAAAATAAAACGCTATTTAACATTATTTCCATTTGAATTCAAATAAGTTCACAAGGTTTCATCAAGCTTATTAAAGTAATACGAGTTTTATTTTTGGATTAAAATGGTACTAATAACAAATTTCTTATTATTAGAATAATTTCTATAGCTAAATAGTGTTGGTTTTTAATATTTCTTCAATCTTTATTCAGAAAAATGTTCTGTCTTTTGCAGGCACATTTTGTACACTCTAGTGATGATAATATAACTGCCGTAGTGGGTCTTTTGATTGATGTAAGTAATTATACAAGTTCAATTGATGTAAGTATTTTTACAAGCTCGATTGATGTAAACAATCATACAAGTTTGATTGATGTAATCAAATATATAAGTTCAATGATGAACAATTATACAAGTTCAATTGATGTAAGTAATTATACAAGTTCGATTGATGTAAACAATCATACAAGTTCGACTGATGTAAGTAATTATACAAGTTTGATTGATGTAATCAAATAATCGAATATACAAGTTCGATTGATGTAATCAAATAATCGAATATACAAGTTCGTTTGATGTAATTAAATAATCGAATATACAAGTTCAATTGATGTAAACAATTATACAAGTTCAATTGATGTAAACATTTTATAAATTCGATTGATGTAAGTAATTATACAATTTCGATTTATATAAGTAATTATACAAGTTCGATTGATTTAAATTATAGGAGTTCGACTGATGTAAACAATTATACAAGTTCGATTCATGTAAGTAATCATACAAGTTCAATTGATGTCATCAAATATACAAGTTCGATTGATGTAAAAAAATTTATATAAGTTCGATTGATGTAAGTAATTATACAAGTTCGATTTATGTCAGTAAATATACAAGTTCGATTGATTTAACTAATTATAGAAGTTCGATTCATGTCATCAAATATAAAGTTCGATTATGCCATCAAATATACAAGTTCGATTCATGTAAGTAATTATACAAGTTCGATTCATGTCAGTCAAATTATACATGTTCGATTGATGTTAATCATACAAGTTTTCGATTGATGTCACTTATACAAGTTTTCGATTGATGTAATAATTATACAAATTTTCGATTGATATAATTAATATAAGATTGATGTAGGTAATTATACAAGCTTGATTGTTGTAAACAATTATACAAATTCGATTGATTTAAGTAATTATACAAGTTTTCGATTGATGTACGTAATTATACAAGTTTTCGATTGATGTAAGTAATAATACAATTCTGAATTTAAGCTATATACTTTGATTGATACAGTACACATATCTAAAAAAAAATTTCTTAACTTACAATATGTGGTCTATGTTTTTTATTTGTATGTATTTCCATGTATTTAATATATTTTTGCTTATTTCTACTATTCTACATGTTCTATCATCATTAAACCATCTTCAGACCTATCATAAATGTTGTAAAGTCTTTGATTATACTAGACTCTCGGCCTATAGAGGGTCACTTTAAGGATCAGCAGAACACTTTAATTTTTATTTACAAGCAATATAAAATTGCAATTTTAATTTTTATTTACAATATAAAATTGCAATTTTTTTGGGGAAAAAGGCACTGCTATGATTGACAAATGAAATGAGTATTTGTAACCTGACACTAGCAGACTATTTTTAAATTGAATTATAATTTGTTCTAAACGTCAAGAAAATGAATGAAAATTGTTCAACTAATATAAGATGAATTATAACATCTCAGCCTATACTAGGCCTATAATGGCTTCAAGAAGAGGGCCACTTTTCGCGTTCACGGGAACATTTTAAATTTTATTTACAAACATGATATTTATATAAAATTGATACACAATATTCCTAGGACGGAGATTTTCAGAGTTCTCGAGTCTACAACGAATCTAAAACACGCGGTTTGTGTCAGATCTTAATGATCACACGGCGTGTTACCCGAAACCACAGGGGGTTCACTTTGAAAAAGGCTGAAACTCAGGCCTTTCCAATCACTTCAGAGAAAAAGACAACACTTATTGTCGATTCATCGCAGAACAATCCTATTCTTTCTCCAAAAACCTCCTTTTAAGAAAATCCGTCATGAAGGGGGTCAGCTTCCCTCACTTCTGATTGGAGTCGACACTTCCTCAGCCCACGGTCTATCACGATGCAGCAACTCATTACGTAGTTGATATCCCATCTATAATAATTTCGATCTCTGAAGGTAGCACATACAATCGCTAATTTCATGAGATCTCATTATACATGACACTGAATATCTGCTATCAGATTTGAATGACAGGCTGTTCTCATTAGTGCGAAATACTAACTTCATGTAGTATAACTATCCACAACACTGTTTATCTGCTGCTAGATTTGAGGGATAGGTTGTTATTATGTACTTATCAAAGAACATACATTCCTCTCTCCTGCGCATGAAATGCCAAAACTCTTCCCGTGTGAAAAAATGCTACAATGTTTAATTTAAGTATTTTTACTCAAAAGATTTTTAATAGACTCATATTTTTGCATTGGTGTTTCGTTATATCTTATTTCAGGTGAGAAAGAGGAACAATCCTGCGTATGGACCCATAGTTGAGGTTTTACCCGAAGTCCGATTCAAAGACGAAACCACCGATCTGCAGTCGCCTCTCAATTTGAACGATCTCCTGCCAGAAAACCCGGCTTCTTATTACAGATACACAGGATCCCTTACGACGCCAACTTGCAACGAAGGAGTTATATGGTCGGTGTTGCAAGCCGTGCAAACCATCGGATATTCTCAAGTATGTATTGTAATTGATTAACCATCTCAAATAATAGTACCAATTTATTCAAGTCAGGGACAATGATCAACCCAGGACTACCATCACGCTTGCAGATGCAAACGCAGTTGCCAAAAAAGCCGACTCATTCCTCATAACTTTAAGAAGCCACTAATCACGGACTTCAACTGCCCTAGGAAGGTGACATCAGTTATTAGCAGACTCAGAACTAATCATTACAGATGGATGAAGATTCTACCAGACAAGACCAGGGAATACATCCCCTGAAGAAATTGCCCCAACGCTTTCCTAACACCTAAGCACATTCTAGAGTGCCCAGCGCTAAATCCCCATGTTTTGCAATTGGGTAGGGTGCCAATCGAGGTCAACTTAAGAGAACTCCTGTATAGTGAAGCGGCGCCATTACTAGCGGCTGCTATCGTGAAAACTTTTGACTTGATCTAACGTTGTTAATTATATTTTAAATCCATGGACACGATAACAACAACAACAATAATTTATTTAAATATTCAAAAGAGAGGACTGGAAATTATTATATTCCCTAGGATAGAAATTACTATTAAGTATTACTAAATGGTTCATACGCAATTCTGCTAAATGGTTCTTATGCAATTCTGATATCTATAAAGCTATTAACATTCCTTCCTTAAAAGAGTTTCTTTTAATACATCTCTATTAAATTTTTTTGACACACTTATTTATCACGAAAATACTATAATCGAAGAGATTGACCCATACGCTCCCAATTATGAATTAAAACGTCCGCGCAAAATTTTAATTTAATTTTTAAATATTTTTCTTTTCTTTTATTTGTTTATTATTGTAAGAATAATTTCATTATACTTGTAAATATATTCTGGGCTATTTTCATTGTTTCTACTGTATTTACCCTGCCATATCGGAGATGGAGCCTCCAGGTGCTAAATAGCTAAAAAAGAATACGTCAACAAAAGTCGCCGAATATACCAAATCGCTATATCACCGCCAAATACTGTCGCCAGTCGAGCACAATTACGCGGAACTACGGGGAAAGAACTAAAATTGCATTTATGTTAATTATCTGAGTTTCTATGATTAAGGAATTAAATTTTTGTTATGTATACTACTGTGTTCAAAAATTAAGACCAATTTTCAATTTAAAATTCCGGGGCTTATGGAATTTAAATTTTTTTTTTTTTTTTAGGTTGCTGGCACTATCCGTGACATCTGTGTGAAATTTGGCGTCAAAATATTCATTAGTGTTTGAGTTGCGCTTGGCTTTTTGTGAGACGCTAAAACTGATTCCGGCGATTTTTGAAATGTCTGAATTCATTGAGCAAAGAACTTGCATTTAATTTTGTTTGCGGAAACGTGTAGAATGTTGCAGAAGGCATTCGGTGAGCATTTCTATATCGGAAAGAAATGTTTAGAAGGGGTATAAACAGTTCAAAGAAGGCAGTGATCGTGCGACTTCTGGCTATTCCCTAAACTCAAAAGACCACTCCGGGGACACCATTTTGAGTCGATTGAAGAGATTCAACGTGAATTGCCGCGCGCTTTGAAGGCCATCCCTGCCGATATGACTTTTTAGCATGCATTGAGGATTGGAAAGAAAATTGGTTACTTTGAAGGCGATGGAATAAATTTGGAAGAATAAATGAGTTTCTGGAAAAAAAAAAAATAATTGGTCTTACTTTTAAGGCACAGCAGTAGAATTGATTTTTGCATTAATTGATGGATATTTTCTTGCAAGAATCTTACAATGTATATGAATTGCATTTTTTTTTAGCTGAATTCTTTCTTGAGGTTGTATGCAGTGGAAGAAGACGAGAAAAGCCGCGATTGTGAAATGGCTCCCAACTACAGACCTATTCAAGATCTCAACAATAGAGTTATTTATGCTTCACAATGAAGGATGCATTACATTAGCCAGAGAAATTTTGGCCAGAATGAATTTTCTTCAATCCTAACTTGTAATTTGTCTAAAATATAATCATTAGCGGACAATTATTTGTAATCTATAAATTTTAAGATTCAAGTATGAAGGAATCAAGAAAGAATGAATTATTTTGTTAAGAATTGAATTATCTTTTCTTTCTTCTCTTCAGAAAAATAAGTTCTGGTTAATGATTGAAAATTTTGAAAACCATCATACATTCCATTGTTAAAATGTAGTTAAACTTCTCATCTTTGGCATCAAAATTTTCCAAGAATAATCCGCTCAACCTCATACCTCTAAATTATGCATTCCAAAATTTGGAATCGCTAATTTATAGATGTGCCAAATTTAGCGAAATTCTGTCAAAGGTGTGGTTAAACTACATTTCACACATCTAAAAATTATTATGTAATCAACTCATTCATTCAAAATCATTAAAAGTTAATCCTTTGTTGGGTTTTCTTGGAAAATACATGATTTTTAAAATATTCATCTCATTTTTTTTAAATTCACAACAAATATTTTTAATTAAATTTTTTTAAATAATTATAATTAACTTATTTTCACTTTTTATCTTGATGCTGGTTAATTTTATCAATTTTTAAACTGCATTCTACAGATCTAAAAAGTATTATGTAATCAATTCATTTTTCAAAATCGTTAAAAAAATCATTTGTTTAGATTTCTTGAAAAATACATGATTTTAAAAATATTTCTTATTTTTTTAAATTCACAACATATATTTTTTATAATTTTTAAATAGTTATAATGAATATATTTTAATTTTTATCTTGATGCTTGTTAATTTTATCATTTTTATACTACATTTTTTAATTTGTAAAATATATTTCATTTCATTTTTTTTCGTTTCAATATTTTTATTTTTTATTTTTAAATAGTTATAATGAATTTATTTTCGCTTTTTATCTAGATGCTTGTGCACATTTTACATAAAAAGTATTATGTAATCAATTCATTCATTCAAAATCGTTAAAAATTAATCATTTGTTTTTAGATTTCTTGGAAAATACATGATTTTTAAAATATATTTCATTTTTTTTTTAAATTCACAACATATATTTTTTAATAATTTTTTTAAATAGTTATAATGAATATATTTTCAATTTTTATCTTGATGCTTGTTAATTTTATCATTTTTCATACTACATTTTACAGATCTAAAAAGTATTTTGTAATCAATTCATTCTTTCAAAATCCTTAAAAATTAATCATTTGTTGCGATTTCCTGAAAAATGCAGAATTTGTAAAATATATTTTTTTTTTTTTTTTTTTTTTCGTTTCAATAATTTTTTTTTTATTTTTTTAAATAGTTATAATGAATTTATTTTCGCTTTTTATCTTGATGCTTGTACACATTTTACATACCTAAAAAGTATTACGCAATCAATTCATTCGTTCAAAATCGTTAAAAATTAATCATTTGTTTAGATTTCTTGAAAAATACATGATTTGTAAAATATATTTCTTTTTTTTAATTTGCAGCAAATATTTTTTTAATTAATTTTTTTTAAATATTTGTAATGAATTTATTTCCGCTTTCTATCTTCATGCTTGTTAATTTTATTATTTTTTATGAGGTAAATTTCCATAATTTTTTTAATATATTATTTTTTTAATATGGTAGTTAGTTATTTTAATTACACAAAAATTCTATGATAATATCTGTTGATAAAAAAATAGTTGTTTAATCTCTTTGTATAGATAAATACCAATGCTGTTGAATGTTATCAAATATAATATTGTAATTAATCCTAAAAATAAAATTCGTTATTATCTTTGAAAATATTAAAATTGTTTGAATGGAATGAAATATTTATAAATCTTTGTTGTCCAAAATGTGTAATATATCAATATTTGAATAAATTTTTACACTAATATTACCCAAAATATTACGCATTTACCAATTTATATGATTTAACATATGCATACATACATAAATGTATATATATACACTCAAGAGCCGAAACATTATGACCACCCCTACATTTTACAATGAACTCGCCTGGATGACGTGGAAGGCACGTGATCAGGTGGAAGTGGTATTTAACTACTGCTGGAGAGTCTGAAGGATCATTCTTTCACTTACTTCTGTGTGTGATGGGAAAGGCTGCGGATCTAAGCGACTTTGATAGAGGGCAGATTGCAATGACTCGGAACAAGTATTTCGAAACTGCACGGCTCGTGGGTTGTTCGCGATCTACAGTTGTTAGTAACTTATGCAAAGTGGATGAATGACGGTGAAACCAGCAGTAGACGACATGATGTTGGACGTCCACACGCTATCAAAGAAAAAGGTCGTCGGAGACTGTCTCGCATGGTGAAGCAAAACCGGAGCCAGACAGTGGCTCAGCTGGCAGCCCAATAAAATGCAGGCCAAGTAGAATAGTATCGGAGCACACTGTTCAGCGGACACTGTTGGATATGGGGCTACGCAGCAAACGTCCCACTCGTGTGCCTTTGCTGACCAAGCGTCATCGCCAACTGCGCCTGCGCTGGGCCCGGGAACATCGTGACTGGTCCATGGATCAGCGTAGAGTGTTGCCTGGTCAGATGAATCACGGTTTGTCATTCATCACGCCGATGGCCGTGTCAGGATTCGCCGTCTTCCAGGCGAACAGTTGCTCCCTCAATGTACAGTAGGTCATACACAGACCGGTGGTGGCGGTATTATGCTTTTTGGGGGACGTTCTCTTGGGCGTCTCTGGGACCCGTGGTTGTGGTAGAGCAGACCATGAATGCTACAGGGTATCTGAACATCATTGCGGACCAGTTGCACCTTACATGGCCTCTGTTTTTCCAGCTGGAAATGGAATGTTCCAACAGGACAACGCCCCTTGTCACAAGACTAAAATTGTGTTGGAGTGGTTCCAGGAACATGATGCTGAATTCCAGTTAATGTCCTGGCCGCCTAACTCACCGGATATCAATCCAATAGAATACATTTGGGATGTCCTGGGACGGCAGCTCAGAGTTCAAAGACCACCAATTCGCAATATCTCGGATTTGCGTGACCGTTGCTTAAACATCTGCTACAATCTGTCTCCGGCCATCTACCAAGGACTTGTGGCATCCATGCCAAGGCGAGTTGAAGCTGTGTGTATATATATATATATATATACACGTTTGCTTGTCAATTCGAAAAGTGATCTTTTTCGGTAAAATCGCAGGATAGGGGCCATTGAAATTTGGAATTTTTCCAAAACATTTTTGCCAAAGAGCACCAAGTGATAGGTTACGATTGTAAGTGAAGGGAATTTCAAACAGTACTAGGAATCCGAGTTACCACATTTAGTGACTTATCACCCAGTTGGCGCCTAAAAATCCCAACTGCAAACTAACCAAATCCCAACTGCCTTTATTTTGCTATTTGATGATTTTTTTCTTTTTAGTACACATTTCAAAATAAGATTTTTAAAATTAAAATTATGTTTTGAAGAATTTATTTTTTATTTACAGAATTTATTTATATTAATATGCCTTAAATTCATACAAAAAAATTTAAATACCTCTTCTACTAATGAGTTTGAGTAACAAATCGATTAAAAGTTAATAATTAAACTCAATAAATAAATTAGTTTAATATTAAGTTTACGAATTACCATTAAATAAAAAGAACGAGGTTATTTGTGGTAAAATTCAAAACCAATTGCAATTTGCATAAAAAAATGTATAACATTTTTATTGAAATAATAAACAACTGTATTTATATAAGCAATAAATAAAGCTATATGTATATATAGCTTTTTTTTAATTATAATATAGGCAAATAAGAAAAAGCATTTCTTAAAAGTCAATGAATGCAAAATTTTTCAGAGGAATTCAAAAATAAAAACGTTGAAGGTTATTTATTTCATATATTAATAAATAATTACAGTTTAAAAAATCGTTTGATTTCATTGTTTGGAGTTTATTTTGGCGAAAATATTAAATTTCTTTTACGATATTTTCGCCAAAATAAACTCCAAACAATGAAATCAAATGATTGTAATTATTTATAAATATATGAAAATAAATGACATTTAATGTTTTTATTTATGAATTTAACTGAAAAATTTATATTTATAATTTGCTCTCATACAGGAATAAAGGTTTTTTTTTCCCTTATGCTTCGGGCAATTTTTTCAGAAGTATATTACATTGAAACTAAAATCTTCGACTGGTTGTTTTTTCTTTTCCTCTTTTCCCCATAATGTATTTATGTATGTATGTATGTATTTATATATATATACGCTACTCACTGTCTTCATAGATTCGTGCATATCTGCTATTGATCAATGACAATGTTTATAGTGAAACACAATTAATAACATGAGATATGTGACATCGAAAAAATTATTTTTTATTTATAACCTTTATGATAAATTTATACAACAGTATTCGAATTTAAAACAGCAAAACTAATTATTACCGAGTAAAGCATGCAATACACACACAGGATAAATTTCTCATATATGAACAAGAAAATTTGATTAAAAATTATCATGAGTGACAGATGAAAAGCATGCATTTAAAGATAAACAAGAATCGATAAAGAGTTATGATTAATTGTATATTTTGTAAACTTCATAAACATACATTTTAATGAAATTGTAAGCAACAAGCAAAATTGTTTTACTGGTTTTTTTTTTCTAACTCAGATATACTTTTCATATTTATAAATTTTCTATACTATGTACATTATAACATAACTAAATTACAACAGTTGCACCAAATTTCATAAATCAATCATATGATGAATATGATAAACATGATCGTGTTGAGATATTATCTGATTAATTTAAAATTTTTTTTTGTCATAGATTTTTCTTTATACAAAATGGTAATATATTTTTATTACAGATAAACACATTATAAGATAAGAATATAGAATTTTTTTAAATAAAATCCGAATCGTTTGTAAAAATATCTCTCCGTTATGTCAGAAAAAAGAATGTGCAAATTTTACCTTTTAGAGTTTATTGGATAGTTTAAAATCTATTCCCTTTTGAAGTATCTTATTTTTGCGATATGCAGCCATATGAAACATCACTTTGAGACATTAATAAATACTATTTTAAAAAAGTTTTATCGTCTGCTTGAAAAAAATAATGTTTTATCGCCTGTTTGAAAAAAAAAAAATCAAACTTTATCGTCTGTTTGAAAAAAAAAATAATACTTTATCGTCTGTTTGAAAAAGAAAAAAAAAACTTTATCATCTGCTTGAAAAAATAAAGCTTTATCGCCTGTTTGAAAAATAAAAGCTTTATCGTCTGTTTGAAAATAAAATTAAATTTTATCGTCTGCTTGAAAAAAAAATAAAGCTTTATCGCCTGTTTGAAAAAAAAATAAAACTTTATCGTCTGTTTGAAAAGAAAATAAAACTTTATCGTCTGCTTGAAAAAAATAAAGCTTTATC
Organism: Caerostris extrusa; assembly: GCA_021605095.1. NCBI lineage: Eukaryota > Metazoa > Arthropoda > Arachnida > Araneae > Araneidae > Caerostris > Caerostris extrusa. Next base: position 31,446 of record BPLR01016781.1, read on the forward strand.
ATCTGCTTTATCGCATAAGAAAATTTATTCTGGATTGATAATATTTAATTAAGACCATTTTATTTTATTAAAATATCTTTTGCTAAATTTTTGAAATTTGCACATTTATATCTTTGACATAAGAGGAAAGATATCTTCAAATTAATACACAATTAATAAATCTTCTTTTTCTCTTCCATCAATTCAATCTTTTTTTTTTTTTACCAAATCTTTTATTTATGTTAAACAGCAATGATTTCTGAGCATCATAAAACATCCGTTGATATATATATATATATATATATATTTACATTTTTAAATAAATAAAAACAATTTTTAATTAATGGCAGGTACTGAATGATATGTGTAAATTGAGAAATTTTTTTCCATTTACATCAATTTTATCATGAAAAATGGCAAGGATTTTAAATGTAAATTTTGTTCAAAGTTCGAGCTTCAATTAAAAATTTTTTTAATTAAATTCAAAATTAGTTTCAAAAAAATATTTATAAACTACTTAAGATTATATTTTGTCTTTCAAATTTAACAAAATCAATTTCAAATGTTTGATTTTTTTAGATATAAATAAAAAAAAACAATTTTATAGTATATGGATGAATTTTAATTTGAAGAATATTTAAAATTCACACTGTCATGCATTTATGCACAAATTGAAAGACGCCATTTTATCTGGCATTATCTGGCCATATGGTCATACATATAAGGGTGAAATGTAGTGCAAAGTAAAATATAGTTTTCGAACATGGAATATTGGAAAATTAAATTGTGCAGCTATCAATCTCAGCAATGAAGCCATTTATTCTGCCAGATTTCATTATGAAACCTATGAATTCGATTCCATAATGTTGCAAAATATCAATAAAGCTACCGTAATCGAAGTTAAAAGTTTGTTTACTTTAATGGAAAAGTAATTTTACGACAAACTTGTTTACTTGTGGAAGAATATCGTAACATTTGTAAATCATTTTGTAGCATTAATAAATGCTATTTAAAAAGAAAGATTTTACCATCTGCTTTAAAAAAGAAAGTTTTATCATCTGCTTGAAAAAAAATAAAATTTCATCTTCAACTTACAATTATTAAATAACAGCCTTCATTCACATCTTAATGCAATAATTAATAAATTATTAATTATTTACTCAACATTTAATGAGAATTGAACACATAGATTAATTTATCTGAAGCACCAGGGACAGGCTTACAACAGGGTGTCTACAAAATTTGAAGGAAACTAAATGTTTTGATACAAAATCGGGGAAATAACTAAGGCATCGGTAGTTAGGCTTCCTGGGGGAAGTTCCAGGTTTTCTCCAGTGAGATTAGGGTTACTGTAGGCCAGTGTCTTCAGTTACCCCTTAAAGCCATTTCGGAAGGCAATGTCCACGCTCATCATCCATAGTCTGTTCATGGTATACATAAATGGAACATAAGATTCACTCTTGTTAAACAAAATAAAAGAATATTTAGACTTACGAGCTCGATTATGGAACGAATTAACTCGTATCTCAAGGCACCACTGTAGTAAATGCCTACAGTTACCCCTAAAAGTCATTTCGGAAGGCAATACCCTCCGCTCATCACCCATCTGCAGGCTCTTCATGGTATACATAAATGGAACATATCCACCATTATTAAACAAAAAAAAGATCATTTTGACTTTCGAGCTCGGTTACGGAAAGAATTAAATTCGTATCTCAAGGTACCACTGTGGTAAATACCTACTTCAATTAATATATTTTCTTTTGAAATGTAAGGGTTTCACTTTTAAATGTAAAATTGTAATTTGACCTATCCCTAAAAGTCATCTCGGAAGGCAATATCCTTCGCTCATCACCCATCGCTGGGCTGTTCATGGTATACATAAGTGATAGGCTTAGATAGATCGACCAATGTTAAACAAAAAAAAAGGTCATTTTGACTTACGAGCTATGGAACAAATTAAACTCTTATCTCAAGACATCACTGTAGTAAATGCCTACTTCAACTAATGTATTTTCTTTTGAAATTTGATTATGGAACGAATTAACTCGTATCTCAATGTACCATTGTAGTAAATGCCTATGTATTTCCTTTTGAAATAAGGGCTTCACTTTAAAATTAAAATTCAGATTTCTTTTTTTTAATCTAAATATTCAAGTATCAATCGGTTTCATTATATTTATCACTTCTCAATCATAAATTTAAAACCGTTTAAATAAATCTCAACCGTGACTGTTTAGTGTGTGTGTGTGATGGTAAAAATTTGGTAGACACCCTGCTGCAATGACCATTCTTATCGAACAAACGTGTAGGTAAAAAAATGGCAAAGCACTGTCGCTTCTCGAGCGGAAGAGTCTTACTTTAGCTGCAAGAGGAGTCAGAATCGGGAAGAAAAACCGTTGCGAAGTGCCTCTGGGTGGTTTGCAGTGCTGTGGTTTCACTCCGAGATCGGCGTGTTGCTGACGTTCACATCGGTGGCGGTTTCTGTGACGACGCTGTTGTACAGTTCCGACGTAAAGACGGGGCCTTCGGTGGACATGTCGCACAGTTCTTGGTGAACGTTGAACTGGAAGCCATCCCTCGTGGTAACGTGGTCACTCTGGAATTCCAAGACCATCGTGGTGTTTGCGAAGCTGATGTCCACTAGAAGAAGACAAAATGAAGGAAAAAATGAAGAAATTGGAAAATTTTACCAATAAAAATATGTTACTAAATTTGCATATGTAAATGTGGGAACGTTTGAGTTTGAATTGCATGGTGGATAACATGTTGGGTTTTAGAACCAAGAAAGTCCATTTAGAAACCTTATTAGGAAATTTGAACCGATAATAAGCCGTTGATGATCTCGATAAAATCCAAGGTTTGAAAAGGATAGGAGGAGGGTATCATCCTTAGTACTGTTCGTTCTAAAATGTGGATTAATTAAAAAAAACCTCCTCGGTGATTAAAGTGAGATGCTTTGGGACCACTGGGTAACACATAATTGGACTACTGGATAACACGTAGTTGGCACTTTGACATGAGGCCGTTCATCACAGATCTGTTTCAGACAAGGTGTACCATGGGGGTCTAGTTACACTAAACCCACATTCTATCATCACAATTTTGAATGATACGGCCCACACGGGTGGCATCTTTGGGGAGTTTTCACTTCCTCTTCCAATACAAAAAAAGGATATTGCGGCCTCGATAAAACGACTAAACAGTTAACAGTGATGAGGTGTACCTGGCCACTGTAGCCTAGGAAATTCGGTTACCTACAACATGCCCGGTCTGATTGCCAAATGGCTGGCGCTCTGAACTTTGGTGGTGCAGGTTTGGATCCTGGCGGTAGTGTGTATGTTTGTGAGGGGTTCATAATCCACTTTAAACTGTTAATCTCGGTCTAATTAGCCCTAGTGTGCAAAAATGACCGTAGAGCGACAAACCAGCACTACCTATAATATACAATATTCTCTGGCAGCGGTTTTCAAAGCATTGGTCTGCAAGATTTTCAGCCTGTTTCCCCTACTCATCGACACCAACGGAATGTTTTTCAATATACAGATTACGGCACACAGATTCGTCACAAGCATTTCGACATACAGATTCATGGTGTCTATGCTCAGTATAGACATAAAAAGTTTTGGTTCAATTGCCATGGTTCAAATTTTGGTTCATCACCATGTTCATAAATCCAATGCACTATACACCCGACCATTCTGGCCCATTTAATGATTCCATAAATTTAATTGAAAATTATCAATACTTATTAGAATCCAGTTACTCACATATCTGTCCTTCCGTCATGACGCCGCACAGTCTGTCTCCGCCCACATTCAGGAAGTCGGAACCGCAGTGGGGTCCTCCTCCACGTCGAAGGCGACCACCTTCAGCAGGAGCCTGCAGACCAGGGGTGCGACTTGTGGACAGTGTAGGTGCACGTGCGACCATTGTCGTAGGGAAGGGATAGTTGGGCGAGGACATGACGAAGCTGGCTTGGTCGAAGGTGGCGTCGCAGGTGGGCAGAGGACAGTCTTGCTGGACCACTGTCACCATGTAACCCAAGCCACGGGTCTCATTGTCCGAATGGAAGGACATAGTGACCTGGTCATTGTCCGAGAACGAAATGGTTCCTGAAGGAAACAAAAAATGAATATTTCCTAATAATAAAAAAACTACTGAATAATTTTAACGTAGAATAAGTTTTTACATACGTTTCAATAAATTGAAAAGCAACAATAAAAATGAGAGGGACACTTTAGTATCACAAGCACTGTAAGCTTACATTAATAACCGAACCTATAATTCTCTGTCTTTAAATGTGTTAAATATTGTATGTCTCTAATTTATGTGTATGGTGTTTATGTGTATGGTGTTAAATAAATCCGTGAGTTCTCCAACTTGTGCCTCAACTATCTCAACCCAACTACAACCAGTTACAATCTGGTTGTGGCACGATTAAATAGCATTATGCAAAGATAACTTTCTGTGTAAGATATCTATTTAGATACAGTAAAAATTTAAAAAATGTACAATTTAAACAATTCTAAACACTGTTGTAATAAAAAGGGAGAGACTAATAGGAATGAAAGAATATTTATTACTGCTTAATAAGAAAGGTCCAGGGCCTAAAAGTAATTTTTTTAAATCTGAAGATTTCCTCTTGGGGACCAATAAGTAATGTAACGCTTTTAAAGTTTCGTGAAAAGAATCGCAGATTTATTTTCCTTTCGAAAAGTTCTTTTTTATTTGAAACGTTCTCCACTTCATTCGAATAACTCTTCATATGAATCATTCTCCACTTCATTCAAATCATTCGTCATTTGAATCATTCTCCACTTCATTTGAATCACTCTTCAGTAGAATCATTCTCCACTTCATTCGAATCACTCTTCATTTGAATCATTCATTCATCAGTTCAGTCAGCTTCTTTTTTTGACTCGTTTAACTTCTCAAAGGTGCATTATTTGTTGACTGTTGTTATACAAGATTTTTCAATTCTTCTTTCGACATTTAACGATTAATTCATTAACTCCTTCTTAAATATCTGCAAAACTTTCTCCGATAATTATTTTTTCACTTTCAATGATTTCTTTGGCATCATTTTTCAACCGATGGAAATCCTTTAAAATTGTTTCGTCACTGCCGACACTACTTTGTGGCATATTAAGTTTGAATGAAATTCTTGAATTAAACAAATAAATGGAAGCAATCGTGATAACTTTTCATTGGCGCAATAGCCCCATGATGGTCCAAACCTTCTTTCGAGACATGAGATGTTTTCTTTTTATCGAGTAGTCTTGTCCGACCCCAATCATAACGTGTGTGTAAAATCGAGCTCTGGAAATATGGATGTTCGACAAAACTTTACTGTAATTTCCAGCTAAACATTTTAAAATGTAATATTATTTATGTCAATTTCAGTTTGGAATTTTTTCTCCAAAAAAAAAAAAAAAATCCACATTTATGTATTAAATGCATAATTTTTTCTGACCATATGACGGCCTGATTTATCAATACATTAACTTAATGGGCAATCTCTTTATAGACCTATGTCCCGGCCTAATATGAGTGTAGAGCTTTGAGCGTAGGTCTAACAACCTTACACCGTAAAAAAGAAAAAACGTCTCCTGTCTCGAAATCTGCCAGTTGGCAGAGGGGCTGGGGGCCGAATGAAGAAAAGTTATGTAAGGAACGTAAAAAATCGTCTGGGGTGTAACTCAGTGGTACAGCTTTCGCTTATGTGAAAGGCCTGGGGTTAGATTCCCGCACCTTCACGCTATCCTTCTTACGGACTGTTGGTCTAGTGATTAGCGCTCTGTGTTACAGATTTCGGGTTCGTGTCCCGGCGGTTCTGTGGATGTTCAGAAGCCACTTTAAAACTTCCCGATCTAATATGATCGAAGAGCGTTGCGCATAGGGTTGACAAACATACTTTGTCTGAAATTTGCTGTCTTGAAATTTGCCAGTAGGCAAACATCCTTGGCACACTGTGGGGCTGTTGCGCCAATGAAGAAGAAAAAAAAAATATATAGTTTTACTAAAGTCGGGCAAGGCTAGCAAATTTGCTTATAAATAAATGAAATTAAATGAAACTTCTGAAGAATTTGTTAATTAAACTTAACAAACAGTTTACAAAGAAATATTCAAATATTAATAAGAAACATTTTAAATTCAGAAAACGTTATGTTGCACATTCTGTAACTTGCATTTAGATTTTAAACTTTAGATTCAAAGCACGCACTTTTATTTTGCTTAAGTTAAGCAGAAAATCTTTCAGTACTTTGGTTAACTTTTAATTAAGAAGAAGACTGAGAAACAAGGAGAGCATAAACGCAATTAAATTTGCAGAGTTTTTAATAAAAAGCTTCTTTATGGTGATATGGAAATTAATTCCTCCCGTGTTTTGTAACTTCTAATTTAATTCGTTCTCGAATATTTCAAAATGATACTATGGAAAGAGACTACTTAATGAATTATTCATTACTGCTAACCAGAATCCATTAATTCGGGTTAGTTAATTACAAATTCGAAAGTGTTCTAATTAGTTCCAATGGTTAGTTCATTTCAAGATGCAAAGCAGTTAATTATTTCTACTTGTTAATTAATTACAAACAACGCGCTCTAAATAAGTAATATCTTGATTTAAAAAAATGGTTGTTGGTTTGTATAAATAGAACATTAAATCTACTGAAGTATATTAAAAAAATGTGACTTTTACTGAAGGCTGTTTACTAAACATCTAATTAATTAATCATTTTAATAGAATTAGAAATCTATTATTAGAACTGTTGTTTCTTATTAAAATTGGTAGATAGCAACATCTAGACCAAGTCCGTGAATCCGTGTGGTCTCACGGAAGGAGGGAAAGGGGGATGCTTCTGTTGTGGTGCACCGTTGGTGAGCATTAGGGCTGAGGTTCCAGTCCGCTGGCAGCTCTGTTGTAGACTCTATTTCAAAAAAAGGGGAGACTCGATGGGATTCAGTATCTGCCTCGTTAGTCCGACGACCTAGTGGGAGTTTTCCGAGTTTTCATTCATATGATACTCAAATGGGGTAGTTCCTCCTAAAAGTCCTCTTGAAGGCACTGCCCCCTCCCTCTTTCTCTCCTACCCACACGGGTTCATGGACATGTTCCAGATGTTACTGTCGACACAGTTTCAAAAAACGAGGAGATTGGATGGCGTTTCAGATGTTCAGCATCTTGACTCGTGAGTACCTTGTGGGAGTTTTACGAGTTTTTCTCCAATACGATACGCAAATGCCCACTAATGATAGTTTTCACTAAAAAAGTCGGCACTGCCACCCTTCTTCGGCGACATGGAGGCAAGTCAGACTTCTACCTACAGGTGCTCCTTCACAACAGAAGCTGCCCCTTTCCATCCATCCATGAGTAGATTACTCATGGGTATAAGACACTTAGGATTAGACACAACAACAACATATTTAATTCATATTTTATCAATTTGTTATAATAAAAATGGTATTATATCCATGTAACAATATTTATTTTTGAAGAAGCTGGATGGCCGAGTGGCTAATGCTCTGGATGGAAGAGTGGCTCTGTACCGAAGGTTTCGGGTTCGAGTCCCGGCTGTGCCATGGATGTTTGTATTGGTTCGGAATCCACTTTAAACCGTGGGTCCCGGTCTAATATGATCGTAGAGCGTTGCGGGGGCATCCGTGGCTAATCTTCAAGTCTGCGTAATGCAAAGTGAGTAACGTCTGTGCAGAGCTTTCCTTAAGGCATCCAAGACAGCTTTCTACGTGTGTGTCAGCTGCATTGGAAAAAATATTTATTTATTTATTTTTAACTATTAAAAATTTATAATCATTCAATACCATATTTTTATATGTTGTTTCTTATCCCACTTGATAGACAGGAACATCCACACCAAGTGCAAGAACTCGTATGGTCTCATGGAAGGAGGGGGCAGCTTCTGTTGTGATATAGAGCACCCGTAGGTAGAAATTTGACTTGGCTCCGTGACGCTGAGGCAGTGCCTTCCGGGGAGGACTTTTAGGGGAACTACACCCGTATTTGTGCATTTTGTGGGAGGTAATCTGGCAAACTACCACTGGATAGTCCAATTAACAAGGCACCCGAACACCATCGTGTCTCCTCGTTTTTGAAAGAGTATCTACGATAAAGCCGCCAGCGGATTGAACTTCACCAGTGGCGCGTGTTGCCACTGAGTCAAGAGTAGGGCATTGCAAATTATCCAAAGAATTAACCAACATTGATTGGATATTTCATTGACTACCATTATTTTGGGTATATAAAGATAAATTTGAGCATGTGTATATTAAACATACTGGAATTAACAAGTTTTTAATTAAGTTTCATTATAAATTTTACTTACAGCTTTCTTAAATTAATAAATGTAAAAATAGAAATTATCAATAAAAAAAGAATCTTTCATTAGTGTTATCTAATCATCAATATTTTTTTTATTATTATTTCTGGTTTTATTTTTGGTACAATATGTATTAAAAAGAATCTTTTTTTTTTTTCAACAAACGACAAAGAATTAAAAAATTTTTCTGATGAAAATTTTCAATTTTTAGCATAATTTATTCCATTTATTCAATTCCTTCTATTAGCTCACACTCTCCCTATATATATCTTGTTCAAATTTTCAATCGTTCATGAAATACTTTTTATTCCTCCACTCAAGTTCAAATACAATTTTTTTTTTTTTTTTTGAACTTGTAGTGGATGACACTTGATGTTAATACAGTTTCTTCAAATATTAATTCAGTCATTAAATTTAATTAATTAATTTTAGTTTTTTTTAGATTTAAGTTGCATATATATACCAATAGATGGCGCCAGATAAACTTAAAAAAATGAAGGAAAATAATTTATAAAGGACTTTCTACCATAGCGTGAAAAAAAGTAGGAATTGACTTTAAAAATATTTTTTTTATAATACTTGTTTATTTATTTATTTTGTTGTTGTTGTTATGCATTGGTGGACCTCTAATCATATATTCTCAAATAGCCCACCTATGGCTGAAACGTGGACATTTTCTCCATGAAAGACTTTTAGGGGTGACAATCCTACATTTACAGGTTCTATGTGAGACACCCCAGAAAACTCCTAAATGTTGAGCTGAGACGTTTACGCATTATGTCACTTTCGTCTTTGAATATTCTTCTTTCTGAGAGCAGTGGCAGATTGGAATATGAGCTATTCTGTGTGAACTACATTTGTGAGTTATCACTGAGTCAGTCAAGCTAGAATTCATTTTTATTCCTCTTCTTATAGTAAGCGAAAACAGGTCTGAACTTATTCACATGTTAAATAAGTATTTATTGGAATATATGCGTAAAACAATAAAGAAAAATCAGAATTTCTATTTCTAATTTATTTAAAATTTAATAATAATGAATGAATAATATATATATATATATCTTGCTATTATTTTTTTATTTATATATAATATTGCATTGTTGAAGTAAACATTTTGTTAGAATACTAATTTACCCAGTACCGCATTCAGAAAATAATGTCAATAATAAATTTTTATTGAAAGAATTTTTTATTATGGTAAACATATGAAATACTTAGAAGAACTCTTTTGTGTGCCATCTACTGTTAATAAAAGTCATTAACTGTTTGATGTAGTTTTTATATTTGTAGAGATTTATTTTTTGGTTAGGCAAAAATCTGCTGTGAAAATGACAAACTTTCAATAAAATTGACCCCTCTTTATAATAGTTACTTTTTGTTTTACAATAGTTACATTTTGAAATTTATTATAATGCAAATATCAGATACTTTTTTTATTATTTCAAAGTTAGTTTATTTTAACCCTTAAAACGAAGTAATTTGATCAAAATGTAAAGATGTATTTTTAATACATCATTTTTATCTAAAAAATATTTTTAAATATATCATATTTTAAAAATTACAAATAAATTACTCAGCAATAGCTTATTTAAACAATTTCGGTTTTCTGCCCAATTTTTAATTAATTCATTGAAATTAAAGTTATTGGTTAATAAATTACCCCTTCATATTTTTAAATAATTTCAAGTACTTTGAAATATTTTAATTTAGTTAAATAATGTTAAACCTATTGCGTCAAGTCTATTTTTAAAAAAAAAATAAACTTTTTTTTAAGGATTGTCTATATATAAAAAGAAAAACATAAAATAACTGTTTTTTTTATTTAATATAATATTTTTAGTTGTAACTTGTTAAATATTTTTTATTAAAAAATTACTTTTTTAATAAATAAATAAATATTAAATATAATATTAAATATATATTAATATTAAATATTAAATACAAATATTGAATATTAAATAATAAAAAATTTTAAATTATTTGTAATAATAATTTATTTTTAATTAAATATAATATTTTTTTTTTTCCCTAAAATTCCTCCAAAACGTACATCAAAAACCAGTTTCAATGAGTTTCGAACCAGTTTCATGAGGCATATACTATTTGTCTCTTTCAATATTTCCTTTATTTACAATAAATATTCTTTTGTACGAAAAATTATTAATTTTTCCGCATATTTTTATTTATTTATTTATTTTTTTTTTTTTGTTATTACATAAAAATTGTTTCTTACATGTATAACCTGATTAACAAAAAGAGAGTCAGTGACTAGCTCTCAGGCGCTCGGTGCCATAGGGGTTCGAGTCCCGGGGTGGCATGGAAGTTTGTAGGATTAGATTTGGTTTGTCGCTCTATGGTCATTTTGTGCACACTTTGGGCTAATGAGGCTGTAACCTACTGTTTAACGTGATTTCAGAACTCTAACAAACATCCATGCCACAGCCAGGATTCGAACCGGAAACCTGTAATCCCAACAATCAGAGCGATAGCCCATTGGCCCATCAGGTTGCTGGCTGTTTGAAGTGGTTAGGAATTCACTTTAAACAGCAGGTCCCTTTCTAATATGACTGTAGAGCGTTGGGTTGACAATCCTACTGCGTAAAAAGAAAACGTCTCCCTGTCTCTTGAAATCTGCCAGTAGGCACAGCGGCTAGCGCTCTGGCCTTTGATACCACAAGTTTGAGATTCGAATCCTGGTGGTGGCATGGATGTTTGTGAGTGGTTCGGAATCCACTTTAAACTGTAAGTCCCGGTCTGTTTAGCCCTCGTGTGCACATGATGACCGTAGAGCCACAAACCAAAACCAAAGCCAGTTGGCAGACGGTCTTGGCGCACCATGGGGCTGTCGCGCCATTGAAGAAGAAGTATTAAGCAGGTTGGAATTATTTTAAATAACCCTATATCATGCTATCATGCCAATAGTAATAGAATTTTCTCTTCTTGGGAACGGATTAATAGTTTACCCTTTATTCCTTTTTTTTTTTAATCTGTAATTGGCTTATTAATCCTATTCAAAAACCAATGGTTGGCTATTGGTGAGTAATTAATTAAATTAACCCACCAATAATCCCATGTTAAAAATCCTATTTGGTATCCACAGGTCTGGAACAGATTAAGGATATATACTAAGCTACTACTGAATATGTTTAACTGTTACTGAACTGGAGTGGAAAAAAGTTTTAATTAAAGGCATTTTAAAAACTTACCTGCTAACAAAAAACACATTTTTTTTCATACAACAATAATTCATCTGTTCGTTTAATGTAATTATTTGAAATCACTCTTGCCAGAGGAATCTTTTATTGTTATATTTGTTGTAGATTATGACAGCGAGGGCCTGATGCCACTGACTAGTGTTCTGGGGCTCAGTGCCACAGGGTCATGGCGGTACCATGGATGTTTGTAGTGGTTTGGAATCCACTTTAAACTGAATCTAATAAGACTACTAATATGACTGTCCCGATCTAATTTGACTACTAATATGACTCTGATATGACTATCCCGGTCTAATATGCCACTACTACTACTACACCATACCACATCACTGTGCCTAGAGCTGAGTTGACCCTTTACAGTTTGGGAATGATGTGGGTGAGAAGAAGTCTGATTGGGCTCTGTGACGCTCTACGGCTATACACTACGTAAAAAAAGTAGAAGGACACTTGATTTTTGTAACAATAACCGAAAAATATTTTATTTTTACTAAAATTTTTTATTAGAAACATTTTACAAATATTTTTAAAATACAATTTTAACATCAGAATTATGATATTCAAACATAAAATATTAATGGCAACAAAAATAGTTTCTCTTTTTGGAAACTTGGTAAAAAAAAAGTAGAAGGACAGCATTATAATGAATGAAAAAATAATGATTTTAATAAGGAATGTTATTCCCATTGGCCTTTATAATTTCAAATATTGTGTTTGGAAGTGAATTGTATAGAGATTGAACTTTTGTTTGTCCCACGAGTCATTCAATGCTTTTCGAAGCTGAGTTAGCGAATCAAATTGCCTTCCATCAGCATTAACTCGACGAACTAGCATTGCCCAGATGTTTTCCATTATATTAAGGTCAAGACTTTTGACTGGCCATGGTAAAACATCCACATTATTTGTTAGGAACAAAATTTTTACTCCAGACGCGGTGTGAATGGAAGCTCCATCTTGCTGAAACTTCCACTCTTCACCCCCAAGTCAGACCCATAAAGAAGAAACTCGGAATTCAGCACTTGAATGTAGTCTGTATGTTTTTGCCTACCATTTAAGAAAACCAGACTTGTCCTTCCTCCGTATCCAACAGCCAACCAAACCATTAAACTCCCATCTCCTATTTGTCGTGTTGAATAGTATTCGTCTTCATTCCCCAGACAATGCCAGTAGTGCTGATATCCGTCTGGATCGTCTAAGTTAAATTTCTTTTCATCGGAAAATATCACAAAAGTCCATTCTGTAGTCCAGGGCATGTGCTCCTTAGCCCACGCTAAACGATTATCAATGTGAGCTTGTGTCCACTTAGGATGATGTTTCCGTTTTTTGAAAATGATTTTTTTTTAGATCTTTTAATATAGTTGTAAACTGTTTGTTTCGGCACATGATTTAGTCCTGCTTGATTTCTTGCCTTTGAAACACTTCCTTCGTTCTTCTTAAGCACACGAACAAGTTTTCTTTCATCACGTGGTGTTAACTTTTTCGGTCTACCAGTCATCTTCTTTTTTTTTCTTTCCATTTTTATAAGGATTTCTGATAAAGTTTGAAACTGTATTGGGGCTCACTTGCAACAATCGAGCAATCTCTCTGACACCTTTACCATCATTTTGATATGCGGAAATTCGGCGTTTTTGAAAATCGTTCAAAGGTATTCCTTTAGGCATTTCTGAGAACGGAGAAACAGCGTAACCTTTAAACAAATTAGATTTTTTTTTGACAGAAAAGGATAAAACAAAGTACAAAATCGCTATTCAACTAAAGAACAACTCACTAAATTAAATATATTAGCAAGTGTCCTTCTACTTTTTTTTACGCATCGGAAATTATATATACTAATTTTTTATTATTAATATTAGTGGTCGATGTTTAATTTTTGCCAAAAAATGAAAAAAGGGTCATTAAACTAAATCTGCATAAATATCTGGTAGTTAGGAGAAAATAAGAGATATTAATTGGCAAAAAAACACTGTCCTTCTATTTTTTTACGCAGTGTATAAGACCGGGACCTTAAAGTGGATTCCGAACCACTGCAAACATCCATGGCCCCGCCGGGACTGGAACCCGAAATCTGTGTTACCGAGAGCTAGAGGTCTAATATGACTGTAGAGAGTTGAGCGTAGGGCTGACAACCCTATCCCCTAAAATGGAAAACATCTCATGTTACGGAATCTGCCAGTAGGCAGACGTCATTGGCCCAGCATGGGGCTGTTGCATCAATGAAGAAATTATAGCAGCTGCTGTAATTATGGTAGTTAGTGTCTGTTGTTGTTAGTAGCTGTGGTAGGCAGGATATGGTGTTATGGCTGTTGTTATGGTAACTGTCTTGGTTTTTGACGTTGATGACATTACTTACATTATTAATTTTATCTTTTTTTTTTTTTTTAATATCTAGATAATTTAAATTTAATTTATTCCTCATGTCATTTTTAAAATCATTTTATTAAAAGTAACTGTTTGTCATTTGTCAAGTCATTCTTTATTGATCCCTTATTATTTTTACCGCGCTAGAAATGTTAACAGGAAAAAGAAATTGCAAATAAATAATGGGAAATCCCTTATTGTATATTTTTACATAAAGGGCCTGAATGGCCGAGTGGCTGGCGCTCGGTACCACAGGTTTCGGGTTCGAGTCCCGGCGGTGCCATGGTTGTTTGTAGTGGTTCGGAATCCATTTTAAACCGTAGGTCCCAGTCCTAATAGGATCGTAGAGCATTGCGGGGGCAGTGCTACTCCCGCGTCCGTGGCTTATCTTCAAGTTGCACGCGCCCCCTGGGTCATGCAAAGTGAGTACGTCTGTGCAGTGCTTGCCTTAAGGCATCCAAGACCAAGCTGTTTAAGTGTTTGCCAGCTGCATTAGAAAGAAATAAAAAAATATATATATATATTTTACATAACGCATTGTGAAGCAAGATTTCGGCTCTGATAGTTCACGTGCTTTAAAAGTGAACCCGTATAAATAAAAAAAAAAAATTACGGCACAATAAAATCTTTTAAATCTCATCAATGTAAATTTTTACTATTTTCAGACGTTCTTATCGAAAAAATTTTAAGAGATGCGAAAATAATTCTAATTTCTTCTAACTTTGTTTTTTGTTACCTATCTACCGGCGAATCGCATTTAAATCAATAAAATCAAGATCTGCAACACACTTATGTGTGATTGATTCCCATTTTTTTTTTTTTTTTATAAAGATAATAACAATTTGATTTGTAAATATAGAAATTGCTATTAATTGCTATTTTTCATTAAGATGTTGTTTTAAACCTCTTAAATATACATTAGGGGCATTTAACGTCATTTTGATACCATTATCACTACAGATTAGCCGTTATAAATCGCTCAGTACTAACAGATGAAATGGGCTATTCTATATTATTAAGCTTAATCAGACTTTTCATACTACCACGTGCAAATTTGCATACATTAATTTGAATCTAAATATCCAGTTTTCAAATTTACAATATTAGCTTTAATAGTGCTATAAATTTCTTAAATAACAAATAAGCAAAAAGATTTACTTAGTAAGTTATATCCAAAATCTGAAGTAATGAGTTTGCAATTTAACGATTCAAATCATAATAGTGCAAATAAATCTATTTATTTGTATTAAATATTGCGAGTTAATAAATGTTTTTTTTTTTTTTTTGTCGTTCTACCAAAATTTTCCTTTTTGCTAAAATTTTGCTTTGTTAGAGAAATTTCAATTCTGTAAACACTGAGGCATTTAATAATTAACATATTAAGCCACGAATTTCATGTGAGTGGTATTTAAAAATATTCAATTTTATTTCATTTTCAATAAAAAGATTACAAACTATTACAAATATCCAAGTTTAATTTTATTGAAATCAATATAAACTTCAATATTTTAATTTATTTTATTTTATTTGAAAATAAAAATAAAAAATATAAAAAATTTTTAAAAAAAAAATTTTAAAAATTCAGTTATTATTGAATTGAAAATAAAATTTATTTTATTGAAAATAAAATAAACTTAAATAATTTAACTATAATAATTAACTATAATTTAACTTAATATAATTTATAAACTTAAAATAATTTAATTTATTTTATTTTATTTGGAAATAAAATATTTAAAAAATAAAAATATTCAAATTTATTTTATTGTAAATAAAATAAATTATATTTTGAAAATAAAATAGACTTGAATATTTTTAAATATTTTTGTTTTTGAATATTTTTATTGAAAATGAAATATACTTGAAAATTTTTAAATGCCATTTACATTAAATTCGTGGATTAATGTGTTAATTGTTAAATGTGTTTTGTCTCAACGTATAATTTTTTCGTTTTTATGTATTATTTTATTTTATTTATTTTATTAATTATTTTCAATAAAATAATGATATAAAATCCCAAAAAGCCCAAGTTTCTTTCTGGATTAATGCTATTCAAATATTTGTAATTAGAATGCTTTAAATATGCTCTCCAAATATGGTTTAAAGTAATTTATATGCACTTTTTTTTGTATTTTTAATTCATTTCAGTGTCTTTTTATGTCCGGAATGACACAATTTAACTAATTATTGTCATTATTGAGGGCATCTCTCTTTATTCTGTTTAATTAACGAAAGTTGACTGGTTGCAAAGATGTCAATAGGACTTCTTCACTTTTATGATAAAAATAATCAAATCCTTCTTATTTATTTTATGATGTGACATTATTTCTTCAATTAATCAGTTGAAACAATGTCATCCATTTATGGCTTTTTAATTTATTGCTCGCATTTTATTACCTATTTTAACAAATGATAGATTTTCAAGTAACAAATGATAAAAAAAAAAAAATGATAGATTTTCAAGTAACAAACGATAAAAAAATGATAGATTTTCAAGTAACAAACGATAACAAATGATAGATTTTCAAATAAACGATTCGAAAATCGTTCTAATTTTTAATTTTCCTTTTTCGTTTCTATGAGTTGGATAAATTAATTTCTAAAACGATTTATATTAATAACATTTAAGAATATTTCATTATTTATTTTACGAATGAAAATATTCTGTAATAAAATCTCTTATTAAAAATTCATTAAAAATCCATTATTTATTCGATTTAAAATATAATAAACTGGTACTTTTATCAAACATAACATAATAACATCAATTTTTGTAAATAAAAAATTTATGTTTAAATAAATAAATTTTATAGCATAAATTTTAAAACATAAAATACCATTATTTAAAAGACTAAATTATTATAATAGATTAAATTTCAAAATTTTTATTTTTTTATCTTAAATTTAATTAATTGAAATTAAAATTTGAATTTTTTATTAATTAAAAAAAATTATTAATTGAAATTATTAAGGATTGCATTTTAATTAATAAATAATTAAATTTTAATTAGTTAATTTTATTAAATAAAAATTCGAATTTTCAAATTCAAGTTTAGAAATTGTTAAAACCAGGAAACTTTATTTGTTTTGTAATGAACAGAATCAAGATTTATAAAAAATTATTTTTAAAAATGATATCTTTTTCTAGTAGTTCTCAAAATTCTTGCTCTGTTTTAAAGAGGAATTATTTCAAAAATTTGATTGTTTTAATGGTTTAAATACATAATTATTTATTAATAATTAGTTTTTCTAAAAAATTATTATAGTTAATTGGTTCTTAAGTTAGGCTTAATTTTTTTAAGAAAATGCCGAACAACGAAAGAGTTCCTTTAATCAACTACATAATTTTAATAAATTGTATAACCTTCAATTTCTTACATGCTTGGATTTTAAAACTAATTATATGCAAAATAATAAAAAATTTATTTTCCAAAAATATTGTAGAAATTTAAACCTAAGACAAATAATATATTTTTCAAAAATGTTTTACTTCTTTATAGCATTATGCGTCTAGAAATAAAAACATTTCATACTCAAATTAATTTTAATAATTAAATGTTCAAGAAATATTAAAAATTCTTAGAATTCTTAAAATTCTTCCTGAATAGCTTCTGGAAACAATTTTTATTTCAATTTATTCAAATTTAATGTTTGTTTTTTGAAACAATAAAGCAACCCTTTTAATTCATTGTTTATATTTATATACCATATATCAGATATTCAACACTAACAGTCCTGCCAGTGCAATACATAACTCAAATTCGTATCCTAAATCTGTTTATCTGTTACCTTTCCTAGAGTGTAAAATATGATAACTGAAAATCACCAGCATATATATGTAATCATGCTTCCATATGGGATATTATAGTCCATTAATTAATGTGTGTTGGCAAAAAATGTAAACAGTCATTTGAAATCATTAAATTTGTAGTCCATTTTTATAAGTATCTAAAATTGTCATTCATTCATTATCCAAACATTAATATCAGCAATATTAAAACATATTAGAGTTTAATATGAATATTAAAAAGGCCAAAAATAGACCATATATCCATATAATTCTGTATTGGCATATAGTCATATAAAAATGAATAAAAATTAAATGTTTTTCTCTTCATTTAGTTCTCAGAAGTTTATATAAAGCTGTATAATAATAAAGCTGTATAATTCAAAAGTCTTTATAAATCATATATACTTAATTATTATATAATTTAATTAAATTAAATCAACATATCTCATGAACAACTCAAGCTCATGATGCATTCCCCTTTCATTGAATACAAAGTTTGTTATTTATATACATTAATTTTGAAATCCTATGTCCGTGTCTACTCATTCTGTATTGACAAATAGGTATATAAAAATGGACGGGAATTAAATGTTTTTCTTTATTCGATTCCATTCTCTCTCTCTCTCTGCATATATATAAAGTTCAAAAGTCTTTATAAAGTACATATAATTAATAATTATGTAATTTAATATTTCATCGGATTAAGTCTGCATATCTCATGAGCTATAGGCATATTCATTTTCATTGAATAAAAATTTTCTTATTTATATACATTAATTTTGAAATCATACAACCGTGTCTATTCATTCTGTATTGACAAATAGTCACAAAAAAATGTATTTAAATTAAATGTTTCCATTCGCCCCTCTCTCTCTCTCTCTCTCTGTATATCTATATAATTATTTATGTACATTAATTTGAACTCATACGTCAGTGTCTATTTATGCTGTATTGATAAAAATCATATAAAAATGGATGGAAATTAAATGTTTTCTCTTTACTTAACACCGTTCTCTATATATCTCTCTCTCTCTTTGTATATATCATAGACATGAATGTATTATATATATATATATATATATATATATATATATATATATATATATATATATATATATATATAATACATTCATGTCTATGTATTTATCAAAAATTTATTTAAAATATTGTTAAACATCATATTTATTCAAATCAAAGCTAAAACTTAAGAACAACTGAAACTCATATCACTCATTCTCTAATCATTCATTCTCATATTACGGCCTCTAACATTTCATGTCTAGCTCAATTCAGAAACAGCAAATTTAACACAACACACTCGAAACGAACACGAAACATGACACACTTACTCGAAAAGCCGATCGGTTTCGACCCACACATCTTTTCGCCGCTCAGCAAGAGGTAATCCTTGGTACAGTTGGGACTCTGCTCCAGATCCATCACGTTGAAGAGGAAAGTCACAGAACACACGGACCTCGATCTCCTCCTCACCGTGTACTTACAGTCGACATTGGATCCGTACCTGGCCGGAAATCCGGCCGACTTAATGACCGTGAGTGTCCGGCCGGTGGTCAACTCGCACTCCGTCACCTCCGGATCGCCCTCGGATCCAGGAGAAGATCCCCAACAGCATCCCGCCAGGAGGCCCAAGAGCAGCGCAGACCGGAACAGCGTCATCTTCCCTGGATGCTGGAGATGTGGCTCGGATGGTGGTCCGGACTCCTCTGTATCGATCTGCCGGATGTCCCGGATGCCGGAATCGATAGAATCTAGGGGTCTGCCTGACGTGAGTGGATGCGGGTGAAATCTGGAGGAGATGGGCATAAAGGGGAGGCTTTGGGGGTTGAAGTCGTTGATGGGACATCAGGCAACGTTTAGGTTTAAGGGGGATGATGGTTTGATGGATTTTGGGGGAAGGGGGCGTTGCCTGAAGGGGTTGAATGCTCTTAGGGAAAATTCGATACTTGTAATTGGAACATAGTAATTATCTCTAACAGAATAGCTACTTGAAATCTGCTGACATAAGAAGGAAACTAATTTAGAAAAATTGAAGCTATTTTGTGTGAGATAATTTGATGTTCTGTTGTAGATTATATTTAACAGGGAATTGAATTGAGGACTTCAGGGATTGAAAATTGGGAAAATTAAAATTGAAATTGAAGGGGGGTTGATGGATTTAGAGGGGGTGGGGGACGTTGCCTGAAGGAATTGAATGTTCTTAGGGAAAAATTCGATACTTGTAATTGGAACATAGTAATTATCTCTAACAGAATAGTTACTTGAAATCTGATGATATAAGAATAAAACTAATTTAGAAAAATGAAAGATATTTTGAGTGAGATGTTCTGTTGTAAATTATATTTAACAAGGAGTTGAATTGATATTCTAAAGTGGTTTTTAATCTGGTGGTAATAATGTTACTGGTGTAAGGTAATTGGGTTCCAGTGATGATGAGGAATTTTTATTTATAAATGAAATTTGTTTGGAAGAGATTGAAGTAAATGGGTATTGATAAACAAAATGTTTAGTGGTGGGGTGAGGGATGGGGATGGGTGTATGTAATCGTAAATTAAAACATAGTTATCTTTAAAAAAAAACGATTTCCTTTTATAAACAACTTCTGATTATTTAACTAATACAATTAGCTTTCACATTTTTGTACTATCTTTTAAAAAAATTTTGTCACCAAGAAATGCTGATCTTTCTAACACAGCCTTTTTATTACTACAAACAAATTATTTCAGATATTATTTAATTTTAAATTTAATTTTCAATAGAAGTTTTTAATCATTTCGTATATATCTTTAAGGTCTTTCAATTATCTTTAAAAACCCTTGGAAACTATGTTTTCTTTCCTACAATCTTGCTATTATATTACAGTACAATCCATCATGTTAAAAAATCACAAAATTGCTTTTGAAACCATTTCTATTTCTATTTTAATCGAAAGGAATTCATTTGTTGTTAGAAATAAAAACATCAACACAGAAATTTAATTAGAACAATTTAACAATAAACATTGAACAATTGACCATTTAAATCCTTGATTTTTAAAAGTTTATGTGTAAATTAACATTCTCTGATCAAAGATATTAAACAATAAAATCACAAAAATTGTCACTCAAATTTCATTTACTTCCAATTTCATTATTTATAATTTAATTTTTAAAAAATTAACTTTTTATAACCTACTATACAAAATATTACATCATATATATATATATAAGTATTTTTAAAAATTCATTCAAAAATCTGTGAAAAACAAATTCCATAAAATCCATTTTCACTACAACTTAAAAAAAAAATTTTTTTTTTAATTATTTTTAAACTGGAAATATCAATTTTAAATTTACACAAAACATTATAGTATTTAAAAGTATTAAATAATTATGCAGTATATTTTAGTATTTAACACATTTGAATAAAAAAAATTTTTTTTTTTAAGCTCTTAAAAATAATAAGTAAAAATGAACGAACGAAGGGGAAATTTGTATCCCACTGGTGGTATGCGTTACAGTCACTTCTTTCAGAAACGAGGAGACTTGGTGTTGCGGCAGAACACGTAAGTGAATTCATGAATCTTGGCATTGATGATGAAATTGCCAAAAAAGGGAGGAATTACCTGGGTTTTGCTCGGAAAAGATTGTCCGTGGTACATTATTTGTAAGATTATGTACAAAAAATAATAAAAAAAATAATAATAATAATTGAAAGAAATTGAATTTCAGTTTTTGATTTTTTTTTTTTTTCATTTCAAAAATTCTAAATTCTTTGTTTTAATATAAAAAGGTTTCTATTGAGATATATCTGATTGTTGTTATTATTACTGCCTGATATATAAATATGTATATAATACAGACATACAGAGAAACATAAAGAAGTCTAAGACTGATGTAAGCTGACGAAAATATATTTTATTTTAAATAACTTTTGAATTTTTTCCTTATTGTGAATATATGAGGAAATCAATGTATCAATCATTTTTATTGCATAAAAATAAACGTTTGTGCAACTTAATACTTTTTTTATCAGAACTCTAAAGAAAAACGCTTACTCACTCACTACTTCGACATTTATCTACGTCATCTTAAAGAAAGAAAGATCGTTTTTATTTATAGATAAAAGTTCACTTTATATAGTGTCAAATACCATGATACGATTTATTTATACTTAACTTCATCAGTAGAAGACTATTCTCAAATGCCCCATTCGTGAATCACTTTGAAATCTATTTAAAAAAACTCTAAGTATTCCAAACGATTTTTAAAGTTCGTAAAGGCCAGATTGAAATTGTGATATTTCTCAATCGAAAAACATCAAAAGGATGTCGAAATTTTTTTAAAATGTTTTAGTACAAAAGGAGTAAAATCAATTTTCTAACTTGATCTTCTTGTTTATTGTATTGCTATTAAATTCACCAAAAAAATAAAAATTCAAATAAAAAATATTACTCAAAATTATTGTTGAAATATTATTAATTACTCAAAATATTACAAAACAAATAAATAAATAAATAGAAAAAAAAAAAAAATGATAGGCATCGGAGCATTTCTATTGACCATAAAATTATGGCAATTGTTTTGCGTAACGGATTTTTTCGTGTTCTTTATTATCTTTTTTGTTTCTTGGACCATTTTCACTTTTCTTATTGGTTTATTTCTTTTAAACTTTTTCAAGAGCTATTCCTATTGGTTTAATTAAAA
This sequence comes from Caerostris extrusa, assembly GCA_021605095.1. Taxonomy (NCBI): domain Eukaryota; kingdom Metazoa; phylum Arthropoda; class Arachnida; order Araneae; family Araneidae; genus Caerostris; species Caerostris extrusa. The sequence goes on from BPLR01016781.1 coordinate 53,827, forward strand.
AATTTCACGTGCTAATAATTGCATAATTAATTAACTAAATAAGGTAAAATTATTCTAAAAAAATCGTCTGATGAAAAGCAAAGACAATTTTATTTCAAAGTGAAAACAAGATATTTCTAAAAAAAAAAAAATCGTTTGGAATTCTATATTTTTTTTATTCTTCAAAACTGATGTTATTCATTTTGTTTTTATATTAAATTCTAAATTTTATGAATAACCTGCATATCAGCTCAGCCGATTACGATTTTTTAAAAAATTTAATTATCAATGTAACATAATAAAAGTTGTCTTTTTCTCAGAATAATAATTTCATAAACTTTGAAAATATTATTTATAAAAATATCATTCTGAATAAGAAGAAGAATATTTGAGAGAAGAAGAAGAAATAAAACTATCAGAATAATATTTAGATAACTAGAAGAATAGAAGCATATTTTCAGAATAATGTTTTCATAAGCTTTGTATTTGTTAGAAATAAAAATATCTGCAATTTATTTTTAGAACAATACAAAATTGCAAGTGTTCCATTAAGAAGCGATATCGATTTTTATATCGAAGAAAAGTCGCATTATGTCATCTGTATCGATTTAATACGCTTTCTGCCGAGAAAACCAATTGTTGTCTAGCATCACAAACGAATCGAAATACTCTTCAGTCAAGAAAAGAGGAAGCAATATAACTTAAACGTTACCATGACAATAAAGGTAAACATTGGACCGTAAAAGACTTACGACTTTAGTACGATATAAACACTGAAAAATCTACATTGAATCAAAACATTCATAAAAAATATATGAAGACATTACTTTTTCCACTATACTTTTACTATATGTGTTTTGATTAAATCGAACAAAAATAAATATTTATCTGGGGTTTTTTGATAGGAAATTAATTTATCTAGATATTGTAAATGTATTATAATTAAAATGAATAGGAATTTCGAAGATATTTTTAAATTATTAAATTGATACATTTAGTTTTTAATAATTGCGAGAAATAAACAACTATTGCTATGATTGTTGAAAGAAAGATATATTGACCAATATATATCGTTTTCATAGTCAACAGAGTTGATACTATTAATTAAAAATAATAAAGTAATCAATAATATAATCTGTCATTTCTTATTTGCAGGAAATTAAAAAAAAACACTGAATAAAATACGTTTTTAATACAGTCTTACTATGGTATTTGTTCTTAATCCATATCAAATGCTTGGACTTAAACCAAACTCGATGTCTACTAAATGAATTTAATGTAATATGATTAATCCGTTCCCAAGAACAAAAATCTTATTGCTAACATAGGATTATTACAAGATAATTTAAATACTGATTAATGATTTTTCTTCATTGGCGCAACAGTATCAAGTGGGGCCAAGGCCATCTGTCTACTGGCAGATTTCGAGACAGAAGATATTTTTCTTTTTACGAGGTAGGATCGTCAGCGCTACGCCCAACAGTCATGTAAGACCAGGACCTACGGTTTAAAATAAATTCCGAATTACTGCAAGAATCCATGGCACGGCCAGGACTCAAACCCGAAAACTGTAGCCTAAAGCGCTAGCCACTCGGTCATTAGGTTCTAAGGACGTACGTGTGGAGGTGCATGGATCTAACCCCATACCTTTCACATGCAAATCGAACTCTCTACCACTGGCTACACCCCAGAAAATTATTTACGCTCCTTACATAACTTATTCTTCATTGGCTCAACAGCTTGGACCAAGGCTGTCTGCCTACTGGCAGATTTCGAGGCAGGAGAGGTTTTCTTTTACTTTGTAAGGTTATCAGCCCTACTCTACATTCATGTTAGACAGGGGACATAAGATTTAAAGGGGATTCCGAACCGCTACAAACATCCATGCCACTGCCAGGATTCGAACCCGAACCTGTGGCACCGATTGCCAGACACACGGTCATCAGGTCCCTTTATGAGAAAACACCTTACTGTCACATTTTTAAAACACATACTACAATACTGATTACTTAAGAACCAAAAAGATAAAAAAATGTTCTAAAATTGGTATCATTTAAAAATGTGTACGATTTTTTTTTTAAAGTTAAATGTTAAGCTAACAGATAATTAAAAATTAAATGCTACATTTTTTTTCATATTCGTTCACAATGATTCTTTCAAAAAATGCCGACATAAATCAAACACATTCTTCAATTTCAAATAATTTTTGAGTTTTACTAAATATTATACTTAATGATTTATTAGAAATGGCTACTAGTTTTAATAAGCAAAAATACCAATTAAAAAAGGAAGCTAATTTAAAATTTTAATCGTACATATGACGTCAAAAGCATCAGAAAGTTTAGATAAACCATAAAAAGCTGTTTAGAAATTTCACAAAGAAGGATTTCAACCTTCTAACTCATAACTTTAACAAACAAAAGTACGAAAACAGTGTTCGTATAGAAAGTATAAGTATATCGATTGTATTGAAATATCATTGAAATGAATTGAAATGTCATTGTATTGATTACTTAAGAAAACAAAAGATGTTAAAAAAATGTTTAAAAGTCGAAACATTTAAAAATGTACAAGATTTTTTAAAGTTAAATGTTAAGTTAACAAACAATTAAAAATTAAATGCCAATTTTTTTTTTTTATATTCATTAACAAAAAATTCGTTTCTTTCAAAAAAATTGGCAAAAAGAAATGAAACACTTATTCAGTCTCAAATTATATTTTGCAATTGGCTACCGCTCTGACCATTGCTACACCCGGCTTCACGTTCGAATCCTGGCGGTGACTTGTATGTTTATTAGTAGTTCGGAATCCACATTAAAACTGTAGATCTCGGTCTAATTTGCCCAAAGTGTGCACAAAATGACAGTAGAACGAACAAAACAAACGATTATACTTAGTGATTGATTATAAATAACCTACTAGTTTTTATGAGAAAAGAAATCATTAAAAAAGAAGTTGATTTAAAATTCTAATCTTACATATGACATCAAAAAGTTACAGGACAGACGTAAGAAGGAAATTTCACAGAGAATGCTTTCAACCTTCAAGTTCATAACTTTTACAAACAAAAGAATAAATAACAGTGTTCGTATAGGAAGTATCATTAGAGTAACGGCTTAATGTAAATCTACTGTAAGATTTCTTCCGTAACCTATTATTGGTAGACCGAAAATGGCTATTAAATTTTCTTAGCAATCTTGAACCCTTTTCCCGCCAGATTGCCTATGGCAGAAATGAGTCATAAAGTTTCTTCTTAATTTACCTGTATTTTTTTTTTTTTTTTTTAACTTACAAATGATGTCAGAAATGAAGAAGGAATTCTACTGCCACAGATTGAAGCCATTTTTTGCCACGCAATTAAATCTTCAAAATAAATCAAGTTTTGATGTACGTCAATAAAATCGTTTTCTATTTTTAACGTATTTGCTTCCTCATTAAAAAAATAGATTAATAATAAATAATGCAAACGATTAAAGAACTATTAAACGATTATATAAACAATTATAAAATTACACGATTATACAAACTCATTAAATAATGCAAACGATAAAAATGGTTAAAAATTTCGAAATTTATAAAATAGCACACATAAAATAGGTACAAAAAAATTAATTTGCATTTGTGAAACAGGTTCTTTATGTTTTTATCCTACAATACTTACTTTTTAATAATATTCTATAAATTATTATTAGAATGATTTATAGAATTCTATTCTTAATAATATTCTATCTGACACTTATCTTTTTTAATTACTTTTTTATATGCTTATAATATCGCCACCCAACAACATTCAGTAACAATCTGGCGACCCGTACCTACACCACTGGCGCCAGAACGTGTACCCACATCAGTACATTCTATTGAATTTTTATTTGTTTTTCTTATATGAGTCGAACAATTTCCGTTATTTTTCTTCACATTTAAAGATAGTCAATTCAATTTAATTATATAGAATTCAATTATATGTCAATTCAATTATATAGAATTCAATTTAAAAATAGTCTGCTAGTGTCGAGTTACAAATACTGAATTCATTTGTCAATCACGGCAACACCTTTTTTCCCCCAAAATTTGCACCAAAAATTGCAATTTTATATTGCATGATCCGAAAAACCGATTTTAAATTGTTGTTAAAAAGTTATGAATTGCTTGATAACTGTTAAAAGTTATCAAAATTGCCAAATGCTTTAATTTGTTAAAAAATTAAAGCATTTGGCACATATATTACAAGTGATCATATATTGTTCAAATATATGTGACAACAATTAATATAAAACAAATTTTTTAAAAAGTCAATTCCTTCTTTTTTTCACTATATTGCAGAAAGTCCTTTACAAATAATTTTCATTCATTTTTGTAAGTTTATCTGGCGCCATCTATTGGAAGATATCTGCAACTTAAATCTAAAAAAAAAAAACTAAAATTAATAAATTTAATTTAATATTTGAAGAAACTGTATTAACATCCAGTGTCATCCACTACAAGTTCAAAAAATGTATTTGAACTCGAGTGGATGAATAGAAAGTGTTTTATTAACGATTCAAAATTTGAACAAGATATATATAGGGAGAGTGTGAGCTAATAGAAGGAATTGAAAAAAAAAGTCGTTATTTTTACATCAGAACTTTGTCGTTAAAAGAAAGGAGTTTCGTCGTCGAACAATGTTTCATCGTACAATGCAATACATATTGAGTTTAGAAGAATTTCATGAAAAGAAATAAACCAATCAAGAGGACGATTCAAAATTGAGTGAAGGAATTTCAAGAACTGGTGCTGCAATGGACAGGTGGTAAACCAAAAGAAAAGAAGAAATTGCAGAAAATTTTAAGGAACACTTTCTTTTCCGAATCTCTCAGCTAATCATTGAGAAGATTACCCAGCAAGTTGACGTTTCATACGAAGCAGGAATTGACATAACCAGACCATTCTAAAAAGATGCTTTGAAAAAATGTATTATATTGATTTTTTTATTAGTTAATATTAAATTTGTACAATTTCGATTCCTTTTTTTTTTTTTCATTTAGAACAAACTAATATTCAATTTAAAAATTGTTTATGAAGTCCAATCTTTTAGAATCCAAAAAAGATTTTGCATGTATCAATTTCAAGAACAGACATAAATTTCTTAAAGCAATATAAAAAACATCTTTGTCAAGTTTTGTTCTATATAAGTTCTTAATGTTTCAAGTACTTCATATAGAGTTGAAAATAAAAGTACGATTGAAATAAAAGTAAATGAAAATAACGAACTATAGAAATAAAGTAAATTAAAAAGTGAAAGAACGAATGAAATAAAGTAAATGAGAGTAAAGAAAGATTGAAATATCAAATGAAAATAAAAAAAATATTGAAATAAAATAAAAGGAAAATAAAGACCGATTGAAATAAAGTAAATAAAAATAAGAACGATTGAAATAAAGTAAATGAAAATAAAAAACAATTTTAAACAGATTTTTTTGTAAGTAAATTCGTAACTTCACACTTATAAGTGAAAAGTAAAGCTTCTACTATAGTTTCCTGTAGTTTATTTTTTCATTCATTGGGATTGCTGTTATGCTTTTTGTTCTTACAAGGCAAAGGTATTATTAGATTCTAAATTTTATGGGTAACCTGTATATCGCCCCATCCGATTACAATTTTATTTATTTATTTTATTTTATTTCTAGTAACTTAAATTAGTTTATTTATAATAACTAATAATTAAATCCTTTTTATTAATCATTGTAAACTTTTTACTTTTTATCTTATTTCAGTTACAATCTATAAATTTCATCTGAAACATATTTTCTTATAACATGTATTTATAATAACATTATTTGGAGTATTTTTTTTTTAATTTTAATATTTTGTTGAAACTTACCTTTATAATCTGTTTTATCGAATACTTACATAATTAAATAATAAATGGAATAATTTGAAACATAGTTTATCAATAGCAGGTAAAAAAAAAAAGAAAGAAATCTATTGGTACATTTTGGGAAGAAATTCTAAAACTTTTCATAAAATGAACATAATACTGTTAAGATTATAAAAGGACTATAATAGTAAAATATTTTAGACTTCCTTTGATATATTTAGTTCAATAATAATTTGATTTTTCATGAAAATATTGAAGACGAAGCCCTTCAGTTTTATATAAGGTTAATTGTAAAAATATTTTCAGTTACAATCTAAAAATTTTCAACAGAAACATGTTTTCTTATAACATGTTTAAGAAAATTTGTTTCAAAACAGGTCTCATAACAAAATGTACTTGAAATAATTTTTTATTAATCAGTGCACACTTTTCATTCTTATTTTTATACTTTCTACTCTTTATTTTTTACTCTTATCTAATTTCAGTTACAATCTATAAATTTCAACTGAAAAGATGTCTTCTTATAACATGTTAATGAAAATTTGTTTCAAAAGGAATCTCAGAACAAAATGTATTTTTAAATCTTTTTTATTAATTATTTTGTAAACATTTTAATCTTTTTGCTCTTATCTTATTCAGTTACCATCTATCAATTTCAACTGAAACATGCTTTCTTACAAAATGTTTATGAAAATTTGTTTCAAAAAGTAGTCTCATAACAGAAATATATTTTTAAATCCTTTTTATTAATCATTGTACACTTTTTACTCTTCTTACAATCTAAATTTCAACTGAAACAAGTTTTCTTAAAACATGTTTATGTAAAATTTGTTTCAAAACGAGTCTCATAACAAAATGCATTTTAAATCCTTTTTAAATTCTTCTATTAGCTCACACTCTCCCTATATATATCTTGTTCAATTTTTCAATCGTTCATAAAACACTTTTAATTCATCCACTCAAGTTCAAATACATTTTTTTTTAACTTGTAGTGGATGATTTAAATATTAATACAGTTTTTTCAAATATTAATTAATTAATTTTAGTTTTTTTTTTAGTTGCATGTATCTACCAATAGGGCCCCAGATAAACTTTTAAAAAATGAATGAAAATTATTTATAAAGGACTTCCTACAATATAGTGAGAAAAAAAAAAGGAATTGACTTTTAAAAATATTATATTACTTGTTAATTAATCATTGTAAACTTTTTACTCTTTTATTTTTTTTTACTCTTACAATCTATAAATTTCAACTGAAACATGTTTTTCTTATAACAAGTTTATGAAAAAAAAATTTTCAAAAGGAGTCTCATAGCAAAATGAACTTTAAATCCTTTTTATTAATCATTGTAAACTTTTATTTTCTGTATAAATTATATGATTTGGCCTAATAATTATAAATATTTAATTCTTAATAAATTATGCTTGTTTTACACAAATTTAATATTTTAAAATGAATTTTCGTTTATTCAATCTCTTTCGATACAATCGAATATTTAAAGACTTCTATTTTTGCGAACTTTTTACATTACTAAAAGCAAATAGAAATCCTCTAGTTTTGCCAGAAATAAATTAGAACCAAAACCATTCTATTGTATTTAAAAATGTCGTTAATTGGGTTGATTTTTAAAAAATTATCTGGAACTGAGTCCGCCTCCGTCTTTGAGTTTCAGTCAAGGTCTGAGAACTAAATATAACCAATGAGATCCCTGCCGCAACAAATGGCGCGCGAGTTGTTCTGAAGCGGAAGAAAAAAAGTAAAGAGAGAAAGGAAAAAAAGACAAAATGGCGGCGATAGTTTTCTAGAATGTTCTGGTAGCACCTCAGGCGTAGGAAACTTCATTCTGAGAAAGGAAATCTCATTGAAGAAGTAGCCCACTTATTATGGCTAAATGGTTTGTACCTACGAAATGGAGCTTTTGTTGAATCATTTTGGAGAAATCAAAATAAACCTCGAATTTTCTAGAGTAAGCATGTTGGAATGATTTAGTGTAAACAACAATACACTTCCCTCAACAATGAGCAATACAATACCGGAAGAACATTTCTAAATTTTTTTTTACAAAAATAAAAATAAGTTACAGTTTGGTAAAATTTAAATCTTAACTGCTTTTAAAAACATTTTATTTTTATTTTTTTGCAAGTAGAGGGAAATTTTATAAAAAAGATAAAAAGTTGTATATGTTTATATTTCATTTAAAAAAAAACAATATATTGTTGTTTATATATATTTGTGCAATATATGTTTGCAGAAATATATGCACATATGATAAACAAATATACATTATTTGTATAAATATATATTGTACAAATAATATATGTTTATTTAAAGTTAAAAGCCACGAAAATATTTTGCTTAAAGCAAAATATTTTCAAACCAAAAAAGAAACTGAATTCTAAAAGAAAAGCAATACATTGTTGTTTACATATGTTTGTACAAACATATATTGCACATATTAAACAAACATATATTGTTTGTACAAACATATATTGCACATTTTTTAAAAAACAAACATATATTTGCACACACAAAGCACGCAAACAAATGTTGCTTTTAAATAATATATGTTTGTTTTAAAAGAAGCCATTTAAAAGCATGAGAAATATTTGCTTAAAAAAATATTTTCAAACATGAAAACGAAGTTGAATTCTGAAAAAGAAAATCATTGAGTTCAAATTTAAAGTACCAATCATTAAATATGTAAGGTAAAAAAGAATTCAGAAAAAAGATGTTTGGTTTGTCGGCTCTACAGTCCTTTTTGCACACTTTAGGCTAATTAGTCCAGGACCTACTATTTATCGTGAATTCGAACCACTTTACCAAACATCCATACCATCGCCAGGATTCTAACCTGAAACTTGTGGTATCAAAGGCCAGAGGGATAGTCAATTGTCCATCAGGCCACTTCTGCAAATTCTTCAGACATTTACAATTCTGATACTACTTAGAAGTATAATCCTTTTAATATCAAAGATTTTCATAAATAAAAATCAAAGTTTTGTTCTGTTTCTATTGTTTTCCGGTAATGAGTATTTTGACACTTAGGAATCATCTGCCACTGCAATGGTGGCAGTTCTGTGCTAGATTCAACATTAAACAGGGATATTTCAACGATACATTACACTTCACCATAATCCCCTTAAGTAATATCTGGGGGAAGAGATTGTTCTATCCTCTCCAACTACTCGAGTGTAATGAAAGATTTTCTGGTTTATGGTTATCGTATCCATTCCCAACATAAACATGGAACCCATGTTAAAATGGAAATAAACATGGAACCCATGTTTAAGATCAAATTTACCTTCAACGCGTTTCACAAAATTTTTGATCTTTTATTCTGATTTTAAAGAAATTAAAGTTTATCTTTAAGTACTTATAAATATTTTAAAATTTATTAAATGTGACATTAAATGTTTTTTGTTTGAAGGAATGCAAATGAGCTTTGCAATTAGCTAGCAACTTATGCATTTAATTTTCAGTCTGTGAAATTAACGGTATTCATTTTTTTTTTCAGTTGATAATGTAATTAAGTAGTAATTATAATTTAATTTTAATTAATGTAAATTTTAATGTTATCTTTATTCAAATATATGTTGTTCATGATTTCTATCAAAAAAAAAATCCTAGCATTATTAAAATTATGAGAATGTATATTTAGTGGGATATGATTCTCTTGTCACAATGGCAAGAAAAATTATTAAGCCTTAAATTTTAACAAATACTTTTTTTTTTGCTCCTACATATCAAAACACGTTGCTTTTGTGAAATATTCTTTATAATATATTTTTATTCCAGTACTGTTCAGACATATTGAAATGAGTAATATCTTATTGATACTAGAATTTTTATGTCTTCAGGCTATACTAGTTTGGAATAAGTTGGCCTTGTCAAGATGACAGCAATCAAAACTTCA